>MVAM01000078.1:4184-69324 GCA_014825675.1 Cystofilobasidium ferigula | reverse complement strand
TCTGAGTGCAAAGCCCGCCCCCGCACCCCACCCTTGCATCGGCGCTCCACCGAAGTAAGGTTTTGCTGCACGCGCTGGTCTCCTTCCCTCAACGGGTTCCCCCCCCCCCCCCCGCTCCCCTCCCCAACGCGACAGCCTTCTTCATTCCACGCGAGCCCTCCCCCAGCATCCCCTCGGAAGACCGAGCCGCAAACACCGCACGCACCTTCTTGGTCGTGGGGTGGAACTCCACCTTGAGCTGCGTGAGCGTGACGGTGCGGGCGTTGGCGCCCGTGCGCGAGACGACGCCCAGCAGGCAGCCTGGGTTCTTGTCCATGATCGCCTTGTAGTGCGCTGGAGATGGATAGACGCGCCGGATCTCCTTCATCGGACAGTTGAGCGGGAACTTGGGCTTGGGCAGCATGGCGGGCAAGAGGAAGGACGGCGCCAGGCGAAGGAGGAGGGGCCGGTTGAGGCGACTGCAAGGCACAGGCAGCGTGTCAGGACGCAATCCCGACAGGAGTAGATCAGGGAGCGATATGCTGGCAAAGATTTAGGATCAGAGGGACGTACACGCTTGGACAAGTGCCAGGAGCTGAGGGAAGCGGAGCAACGGCTGGCCTGGAAGGGACGGCGGGAAGGCGGCAGCTGCAGGGCAACAAGCAGTCAGACTCATGAACAGCGCCTGGCTGAAGCCGAAACGCGACAGACGTACGGCTCGTCAGAAGCAGAGACCGTCAAAGGGAGGGCGTTGAGGCTTCTGAGGGGGGCGACGAAGGAAGGGGGTGGGCGGGGGAGAGCTGGCTGCTCGCCGGCGCCGCTGCTGATCGGCTTCTCACCAGACGGACGAGAGGTGCACTCATCCGGCACTGAAAACAGCACAACACTTGGCCAGGCAAATCTGCTCATATCGGTGACGGTCTTTGGCAGGTCTCATCGTGATAGGTCGTCCGCCTCGTAAGGCGGCGTCGGTAGTGCGTTCTGCGCCTTCAACGCCGCCCTCTCCTCCCTCGCCCTGCGTGTCGCCTCGCGCTTCTCCCTTGCGCACTTCATCGCCGCCTGCTGCTCCTCCTTGGTCTGCTTGCGCGGCGGCTCTTTGGGCGGCGGGTACGCCGCACGCAGGACCTGGTCCCATACCTTGGCCGTGCCCTCGCCGTTCTGCGCGTATCGGTTGATGAAGTCAAGAGGTGCACGCGCGAGGACGTAGTCGGCCACGTCCATACCCTGAGAGCGGAAGACGGACAAGTCGAGGTCGGTCGGTCAGCACTTGCGCTGCCATTGAGCATGAAAAGGACGAAGAAGACGCACGCCTGGCGGCCGGTCGATCCCAATCCTAACCTGGAAGACATCCTGCGCGTGCTTCTTGCCAAGCACGTCAAGACACGACCGCATGCCGTTCTGGCCGCTCGCTGACCCGCCCTTGCGTACGGCGACCTTGTCGGCGGCGCTGTCGAGGTGGTCGTACAGGATGAAATGCGCCGTCGTCGGCTCGATAGGGAAGCGCGCAAGCAGCGGCTTGAGCGTCCGGCCGGAAATATTCATCAGGAAGTCTATTGATATAGCGCGCGGTCAGCCCAGTGAGCATGGTCAAACGGAGAGAGCTGGACCTACTCGACTTGACAAGCGTGACTTCGACCTCTTCTGCGCCGCCCTTCGTCTTGACGTACGCGGGTGTCGGCACCTTGCCACGGACGATCTCGCCCGACAGTTTCCCATCCTTGCTGAAGGCGCCTAAGCTCAGACGCTTGGCCAGGCTGTTAACCGCAAGCTGACCGACGCTGCAAGCGGAAGTTGCAGATTGAGGGGGGTTCAGCGCCTGCGCGCGCGCAGAGGACGAAGGAGGGGAGACAGCCAACGGACCTGTGCCGGGTGAGTGGGTGCGAGTAGTTGCCCAGGCCATACAGCACGATATGTTTGATCAGCGGGACAGCCTTGGCCGCCGCTGCTGCGGCTGGAGGAGGGGTGCTTGCCATGGTCGGGAGGGGTGGGCTGAAGGGCGGACGGATCAGTCCTGCGCAGGGCGGCGGGGGGGCCGGCGGTCGCTATCGCTGGAGGTAATGCCGTTGAGCGTCCGGAGAACTGGGAAAGGGGATGGTCAGTGGCCTTGCGCTTGCTCCTGCGCTGTGTTGGCCGTGGGAGGTCGTGAGGAAAGTGGCCGTTGCTGCTGATGACGCTTGCCTCTGGCTTGAGTCTGCTGCCGACGCAGCGGTCGCCACTGCCCCTCCGAACGCTGCTTCCTTCGCCAGACCCCCAGCCTTGTACCCATCATCCCTTATCCCCCCTCCCCCTTCGCCAAGCCGTACGACTAGCAGCATGCCCAGTAAGAGCGCCCACTTCGCTCTCTCGCCCGTCAACATGCCCGCCGACCTTGGCGCCGGGCCGCACACGCCTGGGTTCGACGCCCCCAACCCTTTCTCCCGGCCGTCATCGCCCGTCGGCCAGGTCGCACAGGACAAGAAGCTGTACATGGGGTTCATCGGACTCGGAGTGCGTCTTATCCTGATCTGCTGCCTGTCGACCTGCAGAGTGCTGACCCGACTTGCGATGGCCGCGGCGCTTGCATCACCCAGAAGTGAGCTCGACCGCCGCCATCTTGCCTCTGGCCGCCAAGATCCTGACCGCTGACCGCTCCCCTTCCCTCTCCTCGGCTCTGCAGCATGGGCACCGTGATGGCACGCAACCTCGCCCGGCACCTGCACGAGACTCAGCAGCCGCCGCTCAAGGTTTGGAACCGCTCCCAGGACCGCATTGAGAAGTTCCAGCGGGTCGCGGACGGCGTCCCGTTCCAGGTCGCCCAATCCGCCAAAGAGATCGGCGAGAGTGCGTCCTGCGGCGCTCTTTCGTGACGGGGTCTGGTGCAGAGGCTGACCTGGTGCTGCGGCCCACGTCCCAGCCTGCGAGGTCGTCTTCACCTCGCTCGGCTCTGACGAGGCCGTCGAGTCGGTCTACACCGAGCTGTTCACTGCGCAGGAGGTGAGCAGCGTCCCTTCCACGGTTGTGGACTGTAGTTTACTAACAGTCAGATCTCACTCTCCAGAACCGCCAGCCCGAGCCGCTGAAGAAGAGTGCGTTCAAGTCACTGCTGCCACTGCACCCCTGCGACGTCACTGGGCTGACGCGCGGGTCACCCTCCTGCAGCCACCTACATCGACACCTCGACTATCTACCCGTGAGCGCGCTTGTGCCCTCACTCACTTCTCAGCGCGGTGCTGACGCTGCAGTCAATGTGTCACAGGACGACTGCCGGCCGCATCGAGCGCCTCGCCTCGAAGCTGCCTGGTCGTCACTTCCTCTCGTGCCCTGCATTCGGCGAGCCCGACGTCGCCGAAAAGGCCGAACTCATTTTTGCCATTGCCGGAGGTGCGTTCACTCTGGTCTGGCGAGGAGGTTGATCACACCGCTCAAGCTCACCCCACATCCTGCGCGCATGGTAGACTACCGCTCGCGCCGGTTTGCTGCGCACCTTTTGATCCCCACCCTCGGCCGCAAGGTGCGCTCCGCTGCCCGCCCGGTGCTCTTCGTCGCATCGTTGACAACCGTTACCTGCAGGTGATGGACCTCGGCTCAAACCCGGAGCGCGCTGCGTCCTTCAAGCTTGTCGGCAACAGCATGATCCTCGGAGTCCTCGAGCTGCTCGCCGAGTCGATGACGCTGGGTGCGTCCCAATCCAGCTCCAGGCGCCAATTTTGCAACTAACTTCTCAGCGTCCTTTTTGTGCGCAGCTGACCAGACCGGTGTCGGCAAGGAGAATCTTCACAAGCTCATCCAGGGTGCGTCAAGGCATTGCGGTTCGCTCCAGCAGCGCTCACGGCTCACCGTGCGCCGCACGAGACAGAGATCTACCCCGCCCCTTCTTTCGTCAACTACGGAAAGAAGCTCCTCAATAACGACTTCAACGGCGAGGAGGGCTTCACGCTCGACGGCGGCATCAAGGACGCGACGTGCGTGCCCTCGTTCGCCCTGTATGAGCACGTCACTGACGAGCCGCATTGTGCAGTCACATCCGTCATCTCGGAGAGCAGCACAACGTCCCCCTGCCCATGATCGACCGTGCGTCCTTCCACCTCGTTTTCTCTGCCCAAGCGTAGCGCACTGACGCGACGTCCATCCAACGCAGTCGCCCACCAGCATCTCGTTTCTGCCCGTGCTGCCGGCGGATCTGACCTCGACTGGAGCAGCCTTGTCGGCGGTGTGCGCATAGCCTCGGGACTGCCCGCCTTCAAGGACAAGGTGCGCCTGTACCATGGCCTCCTCCCGCGCGTGCAACCCTGCTCACCCCCTCCCTCCCTTACCCTTGCCCTCTTCTCCGCAGAAGACGCGCCTTGAACGCTACGAGTAGATAAGAGCGCTACCTGCTCGCGTCGCCCTCTTCATCTCCTGCGCTCGCTGCCTACTGTACTTGGATTTGGTTGAGATCTCATGAAGCCTGCTTGTTGGATCCGCTCGTGTTGCTGATCGTCACCAGAGCGGTGGGATCAATCACGAAGCGCCATGGATCCTTGGACCCCGTCTGAACCAGGCGAAAGAGAAAGTTGGGTCGTCGCATAGTTGCACGCACTGCGCGCTTCGATGCTACCGCGGCCGGCTGCAGTCGCTAGCTTCTTCCACTGTCCTTCTGCTCTAGACCGCCGGCTCCGACCTCGAAGGGGCCTCGACGGACAGCTCGGCGAGCGCAAATAATGGCGCACATTCCAAGTCAAGGCGTCAGACTCGTCGCTCGAGGATGTGAAGGGCCGGCGGTGCGCTGCAAACCTCGGTCGATACGGAGACGACGACTCGCTCGCTAGCGCCGGTCAGCGCTGAGTTGAGCGCACGGCGTCTCGACCTCAACAGCCCGTGGACGCTGCCGCGCACCGGCAACGTCGGCCTTTTTCAACGTTCTGGAAGGAGGGTGCGGCAGTTGCCCCAGCAAAGCGTTTGCGCGGGCGGGGAAAAATATGCGGGGCAGCACACGACAGCGACGCGGGCTTGACGGAGTTCGACTGGGCACCCTCTTTCGAATAGGCGAAGACAAAAGCTCCCGCACATGGACGAGGGCGTTTATCGGGGGCCCGGAGGAGGGGACGCAAGACAACTGGATATGAGAGGGATAGCAATGCTGCCCAAGTTGCTGGGAGGAGATATGAGTGGTCAGGCCAGACGAGTACCGTCAGCATGACCCCGAGAGAAGATTGAGACGGGTGTGCGTATTTTGGGAGGGGCTTGGTCTGAACACCAAGGGAGGCGCCTGGGCACAAGGTGCTGCTGCTCGGGGCTAACGGTGGCGGGGAAGGAGAATTCCCCCACACGGGGGTCTCCCTCCTTCCGGCGGCAGACAGAAGCCGATGTGCGCGTCTTGGCTCCTGCACGACGCCCTTCCGCGTCTACCCTTGCAGCAGGACGCACAGAGAGCAGCGGTCATCGCAGAGAAAATGTCAGTGGAACCTTAGTAGCCTTCCAAGGTCTGCGCTTTGCTCAGCGTGAGTCAGCGGCAAGGGCAGGCGGCAGTTGGCAGGCGGATCTGGAAAGCCGGTGGCGGACTGAGTTGGTGCGAAACAAGCGATCGAGCGGTCGAGCCTTCTCCTCTGACGCCTCCAAGCGAAACTGCTCCCTCGCGCGCAGGGATCGAGACGACCTCGTCCCCAACCTCCGTCGCCCGCAGAGGGCCAAGGGTCTACGACACAGGACCGGTTCACCCCCAGCGTAGAATCGCCCGGCTCGCCCTGCTGATCTATAAAGCCTGGGAGAGCAGAACCTGCTGACTTCTTTCCCTCCATCCCACTCAATCAACCTCTCCCCCGTCCTCAAGACAGCTGCTCCATCGGTTGCCCCTCAAGGCCACCCCTCAACCAACACACACTCCTCCCTCTCTCAACCAACCCCCCAGTCCCCAGTAGTCAACATGGTGCGCCTTTCTCGTTGCATTTTCTTCTTTTCTTCCCGCCTGCTGACCTTTCGTTCCTTTCTCTGTCGCGCGCAGCCTGGAGGACCCGTCGGTACCGGTGGTGGCATCGAGTCCAAGAACACCGTCTTCGCAATTCTGCTCGCGTCGTTCGCCGCCTTCGGTGGTGTGCTGTTCGGTTTCGACACGGGCACGATCTCGGGCATCATTGCGATGCCTCGATGGCTCGAGGTGTTCGGGACCTACGGCCAGCTTCCTGGAAACGACCCCAACGCTATCGGTGAGTGCTCTTTAAACCCTTCTCGCGTGGTGCGCCTGACTGATGGCCATGCGCGCTCGAACAGGATATTACCTCCCGACTTCTGACAAGTCGCTCGTCGTCTCCATCCTCTCGGCCGGCACCTTCTTCGGCGCCCTCGCCTCTTACCCCGTCGGCGACATCCTCGGTCGCAAGTGGGGTCTCATCGCCTCGTGCGGCATCTTCTTCATCGGCATCGGCATTCAGCTTATCTCGCACTTTGGCTCATTCATCGCTGGTCGTGTCATTGCCGGTTTCGGAGTCGGTCTCATCTCGTGCCTCGTCCCCATGTACCAGTCCGAGTGCTCTCCCAAGGCCTTCCGAGGCATGATCGTCGGTCTCTACCAGTGGGCCATCACCATCGGTCTCCTTCGTGCGTCTCTTCCCTTCCAGTCCTCCTTGCGGACGTGCGACTGACCTCTCTCCGTCCCTTTCTAATCCGCACCTCGCTCAGTCGCCGCCATCGTCAACGAGTCGACCAAGGACCGCACCAACGACTCGTCGTGGCACATCCCTATCGCCATCCAGTTCGCCTGGGGTGCTATCCTCGCCGGCGGCATGGCCTGCCTTCCCGAGTCGCCTCGCTACCTCCTCCTCAAGGGGCGTGATGCCCAGGCCAAGGCTTCCATGGCTCGCCTGACGGGCCACGCCGCCGACTCGCCCGAGGTTGAGCAGGAGTGCCTTGACATCCAGATGGCTCTCGATGTCGAGCGCGAGATCGGCAAGACGTCCTTCCTCGACTGCTTCCGCGGCGGCGAGGCCAAGAACGGCCTCCGCACCATGACCGGTATCATGATTCAGGGCATGCAGCAGCTCACTGGGTACGTCTCCGTCGCTGCTGTGCTTGGTCGCGCTGCGCGGTTTGGTTCTGACTCGTGCTTGCCTCTCCACCAGTATCAACTTCATCTTCTACTACGGTACCACCTTCTTCGAGCGCTCGGGCATCAGCAACCCCTTCATCATCACTATCATCACCAACGTCGTCAACGTCGTCTGCACCATCCCGGGAATCCTTACGGTCGACCGCTTCGGCCGTCGCGCGCTCCTCATCTACGGTGCCCTCGTCATGCTTATCTGCGAGTTCATTGTCGCCATCGTCGGTGTCACCGCCGGTCAGCCCGACCCTAACGGCGCCGTCAACCTCGTCGCCCAGCGCGTCCTCATCGCCTTCGTCTGCATCTACATTGCCGCCTTCGCTGCCACCTGGGGTCCCATCGCCTGGGTCGTCTGCGGCGAGATCTTCCCCCTCGGCATCCGCGCCAAGGCCATGGCCATGTCGACGGCCTCCAACTGTACGTCCTCTTGGCGTCTCTCGTCTGCCTTCCAACCGTCGCTGACTTTCTATCTCACCGCCTTCAGGGCTGTGGAACTTCGGCATCGGCTACGCCACTCCCTACCTTGTCGACCCCACCACCACGGGTGTCAACGGCATCAAGACGGCGAACCTCGGTGTCAAGGTGTTCGTCCTCTTGCTCTTTTTCTCGCCCAGTCGTCGTCTGACTCCTCCTTTTCCTTTCAGGTTCTTCCTATGGGGCGCGACTTGCACTTTGTCGCTGCTCTTCGCCTTCTTCTTCGTGCCCGAGACTAAGGGTCTCTCGCTCGAGCAGGTTGACCTCCTCTACAAGGAGTCGACCATCCTCAAGTCCAACGCCTACCGTGCCGAGATCATGGCCCGCAACGAGACCTACATCCACCGCGAGGGTACCATCAAGGACGACAAGGCGCGCCACTTCGAGCACACGGATGAGAAGAACATCGTCTAAATATCTGTCTCCGCCTGACTGTCCCTCCTCCCCCTGTGCTCCCCGAGAGCTATCTGCCTCCTTTCACTTGTCGTATAATCGCACGTTCCTCCCACCCTTGTAACAACACATCGTGCTTTGCCTGCCCTCGTGTCATTCCATGTCGTTCGTCTTTTGATCTCCTGCCTCTGCTCTGCGCGAACCGGTGCGCGGCCCTCCCCACGTGGACTTTTCCGTTCCCAAGCGCGCCGTTCAAGTCGACCCTAATCATGAGCAAGCGCCATCAAGATCTGAAGAGGTCCCACTGCTGGCCCTGCACGACGCCTAAGAGAGCGGCGCCACTGTCACCCGACCCTTCGCGCAGACAGCTCCTCGTCAGGTCCACCACGCCCGTCACCATCCCCGCGAACGTCCTGCCTGCCAAACCGCCTCCTTGGTCAGCCGGCAACAGGGATCCATCCCGGCAGTCCCACAGGCGAACAACGTTGTCCTCGCCGGCGGCTAGGATTGTACGCGCGTGAGGGAGGTAGCGGAAGGCAAGACCGGCCGTGTGCGAGTTGCGGTGCCCGTCGAGGCGCAGGAGGGGTTGATTGTGCGGAATAATGGCGTAGGGGTCTGAGCCGGAAGTGCGAATGGCTGTCGAGGTGAAGCGCAGGTCATGCACTTCGATCTGAGGCGAAGCGAGCGAGGGGGCGAGGCGTAGGTGGGAGGATCTCAGCGAAGCACGCTCGCTAAGGAGGGTCGACGACCGACGTACCAAGCCGTTCATGCCCGCGACCGTCAGCTGCCAGCCTCCCGCACCCTGCAGACCGACGATGGGAGTTCCAACTTGCAGCGCGGGCCGCCGCTGTACGTCGAGCCAGGGCGTGCGCATGTCGTACTGCGCGACGACGCCCGACCGCAGCCCGCTCATGACGACGTTGCCGGCAGGGTCGATCTCCGAGTCGAGGTCGCTGAGGGCCAGGACCGAGGAGCGCGGTTTGATACCGACCTTGCGGAAATTAGTGAGGAGCGGTGCTCTCGAGACCATCATGTGCGACGAGCAGCCTGCCCAAGGAGGATATCGCCAAAGGCAAGGTCAATTAAAGGAGGGGGGAGAAGGGAGGACAGGCTAAGCGCACCAAGAACGACACCGCCGCTTCTGAGGTATAAACAGGAGGAGACGTCGGTTGCCTGGTCAGGCCGGCAGATGGTGCACGCGCCGGAGGTCAAGTCCGTCGACGAGTGGATCAAGACAGGTGAAGGCCCGAACGACGTCGCGATGAAGTGTTCGCTCCGAACGCTCATGGAGCTTATCTGCAAGCGAGTACAGGCCAGTGTCAGTCACGCTTGGCGGACTAGCCGAGCAGCGCAGAGAACTGACGGGACCACAACTAGGAATGGCAAGGGCGGTTTGCCAGCCGGCGGATGAATCCTCCAGATCGAGGGTGTGGATGCTGCCCGTGCTGTCGCCGACCAGTCCGTGGGTAGAGGAAGTCTGCAATCCAGCGAAGTTGCACCGGGCGGTCAGCAATCGTCGCAACGGAGGGGGAGTTCAAGAGAGAACACACCCCTGCTGCGGTGACGAAGACGTTACGGGCCGGCATGGGCAAGTACGTCGTTGCCAGCAATCGCGCACTCCGCAACGTCGCCTGCAACAGGTCACTGCGAACAAGGGCATGTTGCAGGTCAGATGAGGTGTCCTTACGACGAGGCGCTGGCGCAAGCACTCACATCCTGTCTCGTCCTGCAGCCGAGGGTCCCGCCAGACTTCCCTGCCAGCCGAGCAGCGAGTACACCTGCTCATACCGACGCCTTGGGGTTCTTCCACTGATGGCACTTCCCTCCCGCTCGTCACCGCCAGCCTTTGACCTCTTAGCAGGCCGTTGACCTGAGCTTGGCTTTGTTGCGTCCCTTCCTCCTGCGCTTGTGCCTGCGGACGGCCGCGAGGCGCTGGCTGGGAAGTACTTCTGGCGCAGAGGGTCCCAGACCATACCCGGGATGGCGAAGGGGAGCATCGTCTAGGGCTGCGTCACTGCGGACATGCTTTTGTCGAGCGAACGAGTCTTGTTGGCGTCGATGTGCCAGGGCCGAAGTCGCTGGTCGCTGTTGCGAGGTCGACACCTGCGCGTCTGGGCTGAGCACCCTTCCTCCAACCAGATCCTCCTCCTCTCAGGATCAACAAGCGCCCCGGCATGCCCGTTCACCACACGCCGCTCCGCCGCATCTCGCAGGGCTCGCTGCATCAGTCGGCGAACGCGGCGCATCAGGCGAGCTCGCCGTCGCCGACAGGGCTCGACTTCCTGCCCATCCACGACCTCGTCGACGAGATAGAGACGCTCAACCAAAACCTCGAGGCGATGGAGCGCGTGACGAGCTCGCTCGCAAAGTTCAACGAAGGCTTCGCTATGTACTCGTATGGCCTGCGCATGAGCGCCTTTTCGGTCGAGTGGAACGAGGCGCCGGATGAGACGACCTGGGAGCGCGTCGCGTTCGAGGAGGAGCGCGAGCGACAGCAGCAGGGTGAGCTTTCTGTCCCTTCCTTCGTTCCAACATTCTCCGTCGCTGACCACAGGCGCTGCGTTGGTAACCTGCCCCTTTCAGCCGAGATTGAAGCCCAGGCTGCTGCTGCAGCACGTCTCCAGCCGCAGGCACCCGACTCGCCCGACCGGTACGCGTCCAACAACGCCGACACGACTTACCATACGCAGTACTCGACAACGGCAGACGAGGACCAGGAGCGAGTGCGGGGCGTAAGTGCACGAGGCGGTGCTCGGGGTAGAGGTATTCCTCGCGGCAGGGGCAGAGGCGGTGCGAGCATGCCAGTTGCGCAGCGTAAACAGCGCGAGGTCCGTCGCGTCCACCCCGCCTGAAGCGCCTCATTCGTTCAACTGACCAGGCACATCTGCAATCCCAGGCTCAGATCAACGCCCTGATCGACACTCTGCCTCTTGAATTCCGCGGCTCGCAACCTGTGAGATCAAAACCCCCATTTCACGACAGTTCGCCGCTGACCGCTTCTCGCATGAACAGGCTCTTCGTGACGCGATGTCGAAGGTGATCGGCTCGCTTCTGAGCCATCCTGATGGCCGGCGCAGTGAGTATTCTTGTTCTCTTCCTGCACGCGAGTTGATCAACTGACCGCAACTCGGCGATCTAGTGGCCGACATCGTAACGCCTGAGCTGCCGCAGATCAAGGTCAACCGGTGTCTGATCGCGCTGGTCGGCAAGAAAGCGGTGTCGAAGCGGAGCGAAGGGGTACGTGCGACGCATCGTGGGCGTCTGCTCGCTCAGATGCTGACCGGCTCTCCTTTCGCAGGGCGTCGCCATCTATCAGCTCGTCGCGCTCGACTCATCCGGAAAGCGTTGAGCTCCTTCTTGTCAGACTTACCTAGCTGTATCTATTGCGAAGGTCGCACCATATCGGCTGAGGACTGCAGATGCTGACAGGTGGAATGGAAACGAAGAAGTCAAGTTGATTCCCTTCCTGACTTCAGATTTGTGGGCGGAATCTGCGTGTCCTGCTGATTTATAAAGCTTAGGAGAGCAGAACCTGCTGACTTCTTTCCCTCCATCCCACCCTACCACTCAATCAACCTCTCCCCGTTCCTCAAGACAGCTACTCCATCTGTTGCCCCTCAAGGCCACCCCTCAAACAACACACACTCCTCCCTCTCTCAACCAACTCCCCAGTCCCCAGTAGTCAACATGGTGCGCCTTTCTCGTTGCAGTTTCTTTCTTTTCTTCCCGCCTGCTGACCTTTCGTTCCTTTCTCTGTCGCGCGCAGCCTGGAGGACCCGTCGGTACCGGTGGTGGCATCGAGTCCAAGAACACCGTCTTCGCAATTCTGCTCGCGTCGTTCGCCGCCTTCGGTGGTGTGCTGTTCGGTTTCGACACGGGCACAACCTAGGGCATCATTGCGATGCCGCGATGGCTCGAGGTGTTTAGAACTCATGTCGACGGCCTCCAACTGTACGTCCTCTTGGCGTTTTTTCGTCCACCGTCCGACCGTCACAGACTTCCTACCTCGCCGCCTACAGGGCTGTGGAACTTTGGCCTCGGCTACGCCACCCCCCCACATTGTCGACCTCACCAGCACGGGTGTCAACGGCATCAAAACGGCCAACCTCGGTGTCCAGGTGTTCGTCCTCCTCCCTACAAGGAGCGACGATCCTCAAGTCCAACGCCTACCGCGCCGAGATCTGCGAGTGACTGTCGAGGTGAAGTGCAGGTCATGCGCATTTAGCCTTCTAAGGCTGCGCTGAGTGCTTCTTCGCGCTGAACGCTACTTTCCGCGCGATCCCAAGCCTCAACGTCCGCGAACGGACCTCGCATGCGTTCGCTGGCCCTCCGCACTGAGCGAACTTCCCAATGCGCACAGTGTGGTGATATGATGCAATATGGTGTAGTATACAGTCCATTGTCCGTCTAGAGTAGGAAGAGGGTGTGTACAGGAGGTCGCGTAACCAGAAGGTGGGCTTAGTAGCCGTACTCCTCAGCTGAGAGGAAGAAGGGGTCAGCGGATGAGATGCGATGCAAACTTCAGAAAGCGCACTGTAGATCTCGCCGATATAGCCTGCGCGGCGCTTGCGGAAAGCTTGCGAGGGTTTGATGAGGTTAGATGCGAGCTGCGTCGAATCAAGGGGGACGTCAGCGGGTCGACAGGCGGACCGAATGGGTGACAACCGCGGACGCACGTTGCGGATAGTGCTGTTTAGGGAGGAAGGACCGCAGGCTTCAAGAAAGACGTCCAAAGAGTTAGCTTGGCACTGAGCAGAGCTAGAAGAACATGGGACGCACAGGCGATGGCGACGAGCCCTTCGGCGCACTCGACCTCCTCGGTCATGATCTTGTCGAGTACGGGACGACCCGGTCGCGCCATCTCGGCGACGATGTTGAGATCCTCCTCGTCGCCCTCGTCCATCCACTGGTCCTTGTCCTCGCCCTCAACGTCAACGCGGACGAAGCTCTGGCGATTCTCGTCCCAGGCGCCGCCGACGAGCCGGCGGGTGCTTTCGGCGCCGGAGACGAACGAGTGGTCCGTATGCGAGCCTGCGGCGAAGTCCGTCTGGCTGGCGTTGTTGGCCTGATAGGCCGTATCGAAACCTGCGCTGTCGGTAGTAAAGGTGCTCGAGATCGAATGGCGATGGTTGTGATGCACGCGCAAGGGCGTACTGCTCGGCGACCTGACGACGCGAGGCGGCGGATTGACGAATGGCTCCTGCTGCGACGTTGACGGCGGGAAGCCCATGCCGGTTGGTGAGGACGGGTTGGAGTGACCGGACAGGGAGCCTTGCTGGGGGTACGAGCCGTGGTCGTCCGACGAGAGCATAGAACGCGACGACTCGACGGTAGGTATCGGTGGCGCCGCCTGCTGGCTGAAAGCCACTTGCTTTGCCTGCGCTCGCCGGCGCGAACGCGCTCGGCGGATGCGGCCCTCCTTCTTGACGCGCAGCGACAGCGACCGCTCGGCCGGCGTCTTTTCATCCTCCTCTTCGTCCATCTCCTCGTCCCAGTTGGTGAGCTCGAGGACCGAGTCGCAGCTGTCGGCTTCCTGCTTGCCGCGCCCACCGCTGCCGGTGTCCGACAAATAGGCGAGGTCGGTGTTGCTGTCGAGACTGGCCGCTGAGGCGAGCGAGTCGGACGAGTGGCTCCGATCCCGCGCTGCGCCCTTCGCGAAGTGAGGGCGGGGAGGTGCGAGTTCGGCGTCCGAGCCAACTTCGTTGCCTCCGCCGCCGAGCAGATAGACGGACTTCTCGGAGGCTGAGTAATTGGTGACGAAGATGTCAATCTGGAGCTGAGTTGACGGCACGAGGTCCATGCAGCGGCGCAGGAGGTTCGACACCCATAGGATCTCGGCTGAAGAGGGGCAGCGGAGCACAGTGTCAGTCGACCATCTGAAGCGAAGCGCATTGAAGTAAGGCCGCACCAAAGTCGCGCACGATCCAGACGAAGCGCACGCGCTGCGTGATGAAATTGCGGCCACCCTTGCCCTTGGCTCCAAGTCCGAGCTTGTCCCGGCTTGCCATGCACTCGCAGACGTACGTGAGGATGGCGACCGCGAAGCTGACGCCCGAACCGCCGGCGATGATGAGGACTGAAGAGTGGTTGCCCCAGCGGACACGCGCCGCCGAGCCGTAGGGACCGTCGACGAGCGCTCGGAAGAAGACAGGCTTCTTGGTCGAGAGCTTGGTCGACGACGACGCGAAGTAAAATGAGCCGCGGGTACTATCGCTTCGGCTCATGGCGATGGGTGCGTTGTACTCGATCTTCTGACCACCGCCGGGCATGTCGTCCGACTGCGCGTCCATCCTGCGGCGCGTTTCTTTCCAGAGCTCGTTCGTGAAGCCTTTGCGTGCTTTGACGAGCAGCACGACTTCCTGCTCGACGTCGGCGTCATAGACCGACACGATCGAAAACGGGTGGCTTTGCCAGATTGAGATCTCGCGGATTTGTAGCAAGACGTTCTGCCCGGGTGCCCAGCGGAACGGCCGTGGCAAGCGCAGCGTAAGGCGGATCATGCGCGACGGCAGAAGCTGGGCCAGAGCGTAACCTGCTGGGATGGGTGCGCGAATCGGCCGGGCGACATGGGGTGCGCGGTGCGAATATAGCGAAAAGGAAGATGGTGCGCGAGGCGGGAAGGGGCGCAGTCGAGCTTGAGGCGAAGCGCCGCGAGGAAGAACGCCGTTCGGGTGGAGCGGCTGTGGCGTGTACGCGCTCTCGCCGAGATCGCCGTCCTGCTCGTGCCCGCCGTACGATGGACGTTCTGCCCCAAGGTCACCGAGCGGCTGCGTGTAAGCCGGCGTCTTGACGTTCTGAACGTGAGATTCCGGTTCAATGCGCATGCCAAACTCGGACGTGCCGAGCGACTGGCCGTGAATGAACGAGTGATCGCCGGAGGGAGAGGTGGGCGAGGTATACTCGTAGTTCAACAGAATGTCGCCATGCGCGACGCCAAGCCCGTCCTGGCCTGCGTCCCGCATGTGCTCCATCTCCCACTGGTCGTTGGTCTTGTCGTCGTAGATGACGGTCTCGGGCCGAATCTTCTTCTCCTCGAGCACCTGGCCCTTAGGCGTGCGAGTGCGTCGCTCGCCGTTGGCCAGACCGCCCCACCATCCATTGACCCAGCCGTACCGCAGGAAGCGCCATAGTCGTTCTAGCACCCAAAGCGCACCGGCTGCGGTCGGCCACCAGTACTTGATGGGGAAGTGCATCGCCGAACAGATCAGAACGAGCGGCACGAGGATGACGTGTAGGATGTAGAAGGCCTGACAAAGTCGTGCAAGCAAGAGTCAGTGAACGTCACGTCAGGAGAGCGAAAAGATGAGATGCGCACTTCGTAAAAGTGCTTGCGCACTGGCTGCAGACTGAGCGCCGTGAGCAGGCTGAGGAAAAAGAAGCCCAGCGCGCCCCAGATGAACTTGTCGTACAGCCAGACGACCCGCCACATCGTGCGGTTCGTATGGTCGTTGCGGCTGTCCTTGGCGAGTTGGACGGTCCAGAAGGCAACGTGCAGCGCCGTGACGAACCAGACCAGTCGGCCCGCCCACTTGTGCAGGAGCGTGAGCGTGTCGTAGAACATGTGGGTGAAGGCGGAGATCGAGAATATGGCGAACGGCGGCGACTTGAGGGCGAAGAGGACGGTAAGGGGAAAGAGCGAGAAGGCGACGAGTCCGGTGCGCGAGCCCGCCGTCCACCACGCCTTGGGGATGGTATAGCTTGGCGTGACGTAGACAGTCGGTGCCGTCGCCCGCTTAACGAACGATGTCCGGTAGTCAAACATTTTGGCGTCGGGAAAGATGTAGTCTGCGCCGATGAAGCTGAAGATGATGGGCAGGGCGAACAGGATGAAGACAGCGACGAGCTGCCCGTTCGACGGCATCGAGAAGGGCTGCTTGCGCTTGATCTTGCCCTTCTTGTTGACTGACGGCTTGTCGCCGCGCTTGGGCCGGAAGACCATACGCCGGACAGAGAACTTACGCCAGAGCGCACCGAGGTGCCCGCCGCGGAAGTGGACCTGGTGCAGCAGCGTGAAGATGAGGAGCAGCCCGGCGAAGACGAAGTAGAGCGTGTAGATGTACCGCGCCGACGGATTACTGTAGACGCGAACGATCAGCAAGTTGCTTCAAACAAGGGCTCAACGGACGTTGAATGGCCGCGCACCTGAGCTGATGGATGCCAAGGTACGTCGCGACGTAATCGTGGTCGTCCGCACGCGGAGGGATGGTGGGACTAGCAGGGCCTGTCGCCGTCGCCGCCCGCCAGTAAGTGTCGACCTTTGAGCGAGTTGTCGAAACCGCTACGGTGATGGCGGCTCCATCGGCGCCTGTCGAGGTGGCGATGGCGGTAGCCTGACCTTGCCCGGGAGGGCGATAGCCTGCAGAGCGGAGGAAGCGGACGCGTTCAGCCCGCCGCAGGAGCTAAAGCTAGCTGTGAAGCAACGAGAGACACGCACCCTTCGAGATGATGGCCGTAGCCATACTGTGTCGTTCCTAGTAGCGAACGAGGTTGTGAAGGGGCTCGTCGCTATCGAGAGGAGGAAGCCAGGGGAGCGACAGGGGTGTATGCGGCGCCGGTCAAGAGGGCTGGTTCGCCTGCGAGCCAGGAAAGTCGTTCGACGTCCCGAGGACGGGAGAACAAGGATACAGGGAGGTCGAAGAGGTGTAAGGAAGGGTCCCGTGCGGATTGTCCTGGGTTCTTGGTGACTACGCGAACGTCGATGTCGGCAGGCCGAGGGGCGGGTCGACGAGCGGCCTGCGCAGCGGCGAGCGGCGGTTTAAAAGAGGCTATACTTATAGGCAGCGCGTCACCGTACTTATTGAACGAGAAGCAGCAGCCTCTCAACGGGCAAGAGCTCGCGCAAGTGAGGATGCAGCATAGCGGGACAGGATCATAGATATGATAGATAGATGTAAAGGGTTTGAGGAGGGCGTTATGCGTCGCGCAATTAGTGCTGCGCCTGCAGATCCATGAGCGGTCTCGAGTCGCTCCAGACGCGACCCCATTCCAGGAGCGCGCCGAGAAGGGAGATGTCGTACGCATCCTCACTGAGGACCTTGAGCGCAAAGTTGCGGCCGTTGGCGGCTATGCGGGCGGCCTGGTCGTCGTTTGCGCGGAAGAAGTTAAGGATGGACGGGAGGTCCGAGAAGTCGGGCTGCGAATCGCGCAGGCAACAGTCGGTCAGTCGCTCAAGGCGCGCGTGAATGCTCGGCAGGAGGCACGCACCGAGATGGGAATGTAATCTCTCCAGGGAATGGCTTTCGTCTGCCAGGCCGACATGCCAGTCGCAGATGCGTAGAAGACAACGCTGCCGGCCTCGAACGCGTCTCGGGGGTCCTCCGAGTCAAGGATGAGGACGAACTTCTGGCGAGCGCGGTTACGCCAGTCGTTGTCGAAGCGGACGCGCTTGTTCTGCGATGATCGACGGATGGTCAGGCTTGAGCTGTGACATTGCAGGATCGGCGCGACTGACAAGACCGTCACAGCCAGCAAGACCGTCACAGGGCAGCGAGTAGCCGGTGAAGGCGACGTCGAGGAAGTCGCCCTTTTTCCAGATGTCACTGCTGATGCGCTCCTCGACGTTAACCTTGAAGTTGTACTGCTTCTTGCTGTGCTTGCGCGAGGCGGTCGGGACGAGGCTCGAGTCGACGACGTTGAGCGGCGAGATTAGAGTCGAGGGGAAGGTGTAGCTGTCGATCGGCGAGGTGGGAAGGAGCATGAGGCGGAGGGCTGACGAGATCTTAGCCGTCTGCGGCGTGAGGGGCTCGTCAAACTCAGGCGCGGGTCCTCGCTGCGTTCGAGGGACGACCGCCGGTCAGTATAATTTGTGAGGTCTGCGAGGCTCGTCACTCACCCAGAACACGCTCTGACCGTGCTTCTGGTCCCAGGGGACCTCTGCGAGCGAGCTACCATGCCTTGGTTTGCTGCCGACGCCGAGGACGAGGATGTCACTCGCAAGACCGGAGAGGCCGGTGCGAGCAGTGAGCTGAGGGACGGGCCTAGTCTGGACGTCGACGGGCTCGGGCTGAAGGGCGAGGGCCGGGGAGAAGGGGGCAAGCGCAGGGTGAAGGCAGTAGGAGGCAGCCTTCAGCGGCGAGTGGACGAAGGAAGGGGTGTCTAAAGAACGTAGGATATCACAGTCAGGGTCGCGACCTCTCCTCAAGCATTGCGGAAGACTCACAGATGCCGTGACCGCGGCCGAGAGCAGCGCCGAAGGAGCCTGGCTCGCCCTTGGCAAGTGCACTCTTGGACGAGCACCCCAGCACCCAGTTGTTGTGGTTCGTGCGCTCACGTCGCTCGCCTTGGTCAAGCTCGACTGTCCAGAAAGGAATGACGGGTTCAGCAGCAGGTGGGATGCCCTCAGAGGAGAACTAGACGTACACTGGCCAGATTTGCTGCGCTTGATGGCAGCTTCCTTGTATTCGGCCGGAATGAGCTGCGGATTGAGCTCGTCCTGCACAAAGAATCACAATGATCAGCCTCTCGTCGCTCTCCGCGCTCTCAGATAAGGAGCATCCCGCACCATGTTAACCGAGAGCTTGAGGTCGCCGCTGACCACGCAGAGAAGGCGTAAGCGACACTGAGGGAGGCAGACACGCTACAGGAAGCGATTCACATGACACCCTGCCACTCAGCTCGGTTCAACCAGCGGTTGAGGCGCTCCGTGACGCCAGCGTCATCGCCGGGAAAGGGTGAGCCGTCCCAGTTCTTTGCGTTCCACGGCCAGTTGATCTGCACCTGACCGTTCTGAATCTCGATAACGAACTTGCCCGCGTCTGCGCCCTGGTCGTGGTGGAACTCGATACCGTCGTAGAGCGACTCGGTCGCAGCCTGGCGCTTGTGCAGGACAGCGGGCGGGATGGAGAAGTACATGTGCAGCGGGTTCGGAGAGGCGAGCGGCGAGTAAGGCAGGGCGCTGACGAGGTTGGGAGCGAGAAGCTCGAAGTCTATGCGCAGAAAGCACGGCAATTGTCAGTACAAAGGCCCGCTGAACTTGAGCGTGCAAGGGACAAACGGCGAGGAGGAGCACGGCCGTAGATGTCCTTGTACTGCTTAATGACGCCCTTGAGCTTTGAGAGGGATAGAGCCTCACACGTTAGTTGGCCGCGAAGGTCACAGGAAAATGAGAGGCCTAGCTCACCGACTTGGGCTGGTGCTTGACCATGTTGTCGTACTTGTGGTCGGCCTGCAAGGTGCGAGAAGGCAAGTAAGACCGTCAGCGTCGCGCGCAGCAGCCCGCCAAAAGGCAGCTAAGAGAGGAGGACGCACATCCTCCATCAGGTCCCAGATAGGGTGCCTGCCGCCCTTTCCGTTCTTGCCAGCCTTCGAGCGCAACCATCCGTCGGCGCCGAACTGGTGGACGCCGCCGTCCGGGCCCTGGCCGGCCCACGACTCAGTCTCGTCGACGTACTTCCCGCTCTTGTCCCCGCCGCGGCCGTACGAGACTTTGCGAGGGCCGTTGTTGGGGCTGGCATTGCGGTCAGCGTGAGCAAAGTAGCGCACGAGCAGCGCGATGGCGATGATGGCCGCGAGCGTACGCCAGAGGATGCGGTTGAGGTTCCAGCCTCGCTTCGACAAGTCGAGCTGCAGCTTCTGCTTCCTGCGCTGCATCGAGCCGAGCCAGCCCGACTTGATGGTCGCGTTGGTGCCGATCTGGAGCGAGCTGCGCCGGCGGGCGTTGTTCGACGGCACGTAATCCGTTACCTTGACCTTCGGGTTGGGCGCCTGGGGGATGTCGGGCGACCAGGAGATCTTGCGCGCGTAGTCGGAGAAGTCTGGCGCCTGGCTGTTGTCCGCGTCGGACCGTCCAGCGGTCGACCGAAGGCGGGCTCCGTTCTTGTCCATCTCATTCGCGTCCTTCTTGCGGAAGGCCGAGGTCAAAGGCATCGTCGGGTAGGCCGGCGGCTGATGGTGAGGCAGGGGGTTGAGAGAAAGGGGAGGGGAAGGTTACGTCAGGACCGAGCCCGGCGTGTGATGAGGGGAATGCCGCCGCTGAGGAAGCGGCTGAAGGGGAGAGCGAAAAGGAGGGACGGGGGTGTTGGGACTGACGTGGTTGAGGTCTTGCTAGCCGAGCGAGAGAAGGCGATGGCTCTCTTGAGGCTACTACGGCCGGTCGGCGAGGTCTCTGAAACACTGAACCCTGTCTCATCGAACCTCCTACGGCTCGGCGTCACACCGCGCGCCGCACGCATAGCGTGCACCCTCTTGCCACTTGCGCCCTAGCATCGCACCAAGTCATGAAGCGGTCATGTGTAGAGTAGAAGTGGGGTAATGCGAGTGTGTGGGTAGCGGAGAAGTCAGGCGTGAAGATGGGGGGGGGGGGGGGGGTGGTGCGTAGTGGGAGATGCGCGCAGGGCGGGAAGAAGAGCCGGCTGATGTACAAGGGTAGGCGCAGGAGGAAGGCGAGATGTTACAGAGGGAGCGCAGGAGGGCGTCGGTGTGCCTACTCGGTCACCCAGGTGGGCGGGGTAACGCCCGAACCGCCTCCCTGGTCGCTGCCGGGGGTCTGGCCGTCCGCGCCGCTCTTGCCCATTGCGCCCTGACAGGCATCCCATAGGCGGAGGAACTCGAGCTGGTCCTGCTTGGACGTGCCGGCGCCGAGAAGGGTCGCCGGTTCGTGTGCCTGCGCGCCGGTCGACGTCGGGATCGTCGTCGCCGAAGACGTCGAGGCGGGGCTGTTCGAATGGAACATGGCTTTGATGGACTCGAGGTCGAGGTGCGCCGCCGACGGCGCGCTGTGGATGTGGCTGTTGCTGTTGCTGTTGCTGTTGCTGTTGCTGTTGCTGTTGCTGTTGTCGTCGTCGCCGGCGTTAAGCGGGTTGGTTGAGTTGAAGTCGTGCTGCGTGTCCGGCGACGACAGCAGCTCGGCGGGAACGGTCGGCGGCGATGACGGCGGCAGCGTCGAGAAATCGAAAGGCGCGAGGAACGGCGATGAGCCCATAACGGACGAGTCGACCGTACGGTTCGTCCGGGGCGTGTCGTTGTTGGTCATGAGCTCGTCGTCGTCCTCGTTGAACGAGAAGAAGGACGAGAAGTCCGAGTGCATCCAGCTGTCGTCCTGCTCGCCCATGTTGAGGTTCATGTCCTCGTCGCCGAGGCCAGCCGACGAGCCCGTGGCGGGCAGGCCGCGGGCGACGCTCGATGACTTCATCTTGCTGTCGCTGCCGGGCGTCAACGTCATGTCGCGCACGCCGTCGTCCGACAGCGGCTTGTGCAGCCGCGAGAGCGGGATCTGGCTGCCGCCGTTGAGCATCTTCTTGAGTGCCGTCCGGGGCGACTCGTAGTGGCCGGCGGCCGCGCCGCGCTTCAGCGCGCGCACGGGCGACGTGTGGCTGAGAAGCATCGACGTCTTGCCGGCGCGCAGAGGGGACGTCATCGGCAGGAACGCCTGTGCGCGTGCACGGGCCGACTCGAGCCGCGCCGGCGACGTGCGGAGATTGTAGGGCGACGGCGGCAGCATCGGCAGCATCTGCGCCCCCGGGACTTGATCTGAGAGAGCGGCCGACGACGAGGCCATCGAGACGGACGAGCGAGATGACCGAGTCGCACGCCGGTCCTTGTCTTCCAAGGGCTGTTCCGGCTCGTCCCAGAGCTCGCGTGGCCGCTTCGCCTTGTAGCGGTTCCAGTAGATGCCGCACGCTGTCGAGGGTGGAGGAAGGGTCAGCGAGATTCTAGAGGGGGAAGGACTAAGGAATCAGCTGCACCGTTGCAGACCTTGCCCTCTTCCGAGCCCGTCTTGCGCCGCCACGCGCAGCTCTTGGTCGCACCGCAGTTCTCACACCCGGACTCTTTCTCCTTCTCCTCACCGCGCGACTTGCGCTTCTTTGTCACGCTGCTCGTTGGCGCAGCCATCGTCGCGTCGCTGCTTGCGACCTCCTTGCCCTTGAGCGAGGCCGCGCGCCGGGGTGGCCGGCCGCTGTCTTCCTGCGCCGCACGGCTGTTACTTCGGCTAGGCGGCGGACCCATGTCGCGCGAGCGCGAGCCAGAGCCTGACGCCGAGGGCGTCTCGGCTGCAGGGGTCTGACCCTTGGCTGCAGCGTCCATGATGGAGCGCACGAGCGCGCTCGTTTCAGCGTCGGCGGTCGCCAACGCATCGCGGCCGATGAGCTGGATGAGGTTGAGCATCTCGGGCGTGACGGTTGTGCAGTTCTGGACGAGCGTCGCAAGTTGGTCCTGCGGTGGCGAGGTGGTAGACGTGGGGCCGCTGGATGACTTGTGCGCCCCCGACGACGTCGCGACCGAGGTGGACGACGACGTCGTCGGGAAGGTGGACGGCCGCTCTGGAGCAGGCATATTCTTCGGCGGTGCAAGCGGGTCGACCGCCGGCGGCTTCTTCTTCGGCCGCCCTCGTCCGCGCTTCGGCGGGTCGGGCGCCGACGTCGGCTGGGCGGACTGCTTGATGGTGCGCGACGAGCTCGGCGCGGCGAACGGCGTGAACGACGACGACGCGTGCGCGTTGTGCTGCGTCTGTGAGCGCGTGACGGGCGACTGGGCGATGAGCGGGGTAGGTGCGGGCAGGGGAGGTGGCGTCTCGCCGCGCTGAAGGTGGTCGAGCAGGTTGAGATGCTGGGCATGCGAGATGGGCTTGGACTGTAAGGTAATAGGGGGCGCACGTCAGCGCTCACATACGACCTTAACGTTCAAGCTGGAGACGCACCTTGGTGAGCCGAAGGCGGACCTCAAGCCACTCCTCGGCATCCTCGTCCGCATCGCTCCCGTCCGACTCGACCTCGTCCTTCCTCAGCACGCCCATGACGGTGCCCTTGCTCTCCTCACTCGTCTCGTCCAGCGCCCAGCTGACGAGCCCCATCTGGACCTCGATCGGCTGCACGTCACCGCCGGCCGAGTAGAGCGACTCGCGGTACGTGTCCCGCGGCGAATTGAAGTGCAGCGAGTGGTCCTCGCGTGCGGTGGGAATCAGGTCAGGTCTAGCACACGAGCACGACGCGTCCGTCAGCGAGACATCCGAGGCTTGAGAGTCCCTGCGAGCCCAACGACACTCCTGCAGCTGCCCATCGCGTCCACCAAAGTGGCGGATGGATGCAGTCGAGGTCTCTGGGCGGCAAGGAGGAGACGGGACGTACGACTTGCCGAGCATGGCCTTGACGACCTCTGCCACGGGGCAGCTTGCCCACCGCTCGGGGCATCCCTTCAGCTGCGAATGCTGCTTGACCTGGACGCGCGTGCGCGAGCGAACGAACAGGGTCTGCGTAGAAGGGGCAACCGTGTAGAGAATGTGGACTGCCCGGATGGGATGCAGAGATAGGAGGGGAGGCGAGGGAAGGCAAGCAAGGGCAGGGGAGGGACGCGTCAGAATTGATGCTGCTGCTGGCTCAGCAGCCGAGCGCGACGGAAGGACGCACGGTGGATGAGCTTTGGCGGGGCGGTCGACGACCGAGGTGCCATCCTGCTTGCGAGGGTGTGGCAGACGGTGAGAGAGCGGCAGAGAAGGGCGAGGGAGGACGGAGGGAAGGGTCGATGGGGATGGAGGAGGTTGAAGTGGCCGGTGGGCGGCGCGACAAAGGACAGGCGCGCGCGCGTCGACGTCCATTTCCCTGCGCCGTCATCGCTCGCAAGCAGCTGATGAGACACACACCTCCGCTGCAGGCATTTTGCCTCCGTAGGGGCACCCTCCCTGGCTGGCTGAGGCTGCTGCCTTGGTACCAGCCATCGCCGGACTTGACCCGCATCAGTGCCGAGGCAGAGCAGGAGGCGACCCCTGACCGCACGCCGGGCGGCCGCGGGCGGGCTGCTGCGCACGCTCCTCCAGCTCGATCGCACCGCCGGCGGGCTCGACCAGGCAACAGCGCGACAAGAGCAAGCATCCTTCCACCCTGCCTACCGGGCAGCTGTCCCTAGCTGCGAGGCTTCCTAAGTAACCGCCGCTCTCGTGTTTGCTTCGAGCAGTCCTGGAGTCGGACGGGCGCCTCATCTAAGTATGTGCCGGCTGTCCTCTGCGAAAGCTCATCTGCGCGCGTCGCGCCGCCTCGTCCCTTTCAGCCGCAACCAGCGACCTCGTCTTTCTCGCACTTCGACGACAGCTCGCCAGCCCAAAGGCTAGTCCTCGACAAGAGCAGGTCCTGCACGTACCGAGCGACGGCCGCAACAGGGGACCACATGCCGGTTCAGTTCCAGGATGCGGACGACGCTGCGACCATCCGCGAGGAGGAGCAGGAGCACGACGAGCAGGAGATAGAGCAAATCAGGTCCGTCCTAGTCCTTGCTTCCTCACGAGCTTCGTACGCTGACGGGTCGGCTCTACGCAGGCGCTACGAGGACTTCACGACTGTCGGTGAGTCTGCTCCTCCTGAGCCATCCTCTGCAGCTCGACGGCTGAACACAGCTCGTCCCTTCCCATCCGCCGCTGCTTCCGCACGCCAGACTGGGTCCAGGATTCGCTACACGAACGGACGGTCCAGGCCCGTCGCGGGTCACGCATACCTCCCGTCCCGATGGCGCGCTTTATCCCGAAGGTCCAGGCGCTTGAGGACGCCGTCGCTTGGACCTGGCACGCAGCCTTGACACTGCTCAAGTCCGGCGAAGACTGGCTGGTCGTCAGCGCAGTCGGTGAGAGAGCCTGCTATCGCTTGGGTGTCAAGGGTCCGGCTGACCTGCAGATCGCCTTGCTCGTGTGACTCGCCAGGCATGGCCATTGGCCTGATCGCTGCCATCATCTCGATCCTCACCGAGTGGCTCGCGTCTGTCAAGTTTGGGTACTGCACCTCGGGCTGGTGGCTTAAGGAGAAGTTCTGCTGCCTAGGAGCGGACGGCGAGGGCGGGGAATCGTGTGCGGACTGGCACGACTGGGGCGGAAGCGGGCCGGTCGCTTGGTTTGTGTACGTATCGTGCGCAGTGAGTCCACCTATTCAGCCTGCCGTTCCTGCACGCCGACACTGAGAAGGCTCCCGTGTGTTGTTAGGTCTGCTTCTCAGCGACGGCAGCACATCTCGTCAAGGGCTTTGCGCCATACGCTGCCGGCTCCGGCATCTCGGAAATCAAGTGCATCCTCGGCGGCTTCGGTGCGTCCTCCGCAGCGCGCAATGTGCTGTTCTTGAGCAGCCCGAGGCTGATAGCGTGCCCATTTGCAGTCATCAAGGGCTATTTGGGCTTCTGGACGCTCGTCATCAAGTCTCTGACCCTGGTGCGCTGCTCGCGCCGACTGCCTCAGCGTCCGGAAGGCTGAAGCTTCAGTCGATGCGCAGCCGCTCGCCATCGCCTCGGGACTGTCGGTCGGCAAGGAGGGTCCGTCCGTCCACGTCGCCTGCTGCGTCGGGAACGTCATTGGCGGGTTCTTCGAGAGCTTTGCTACGAGCCATAGTGCGTATCACGCCGACTCTTGAGTCGTGTGCAGGGAAGCTGACCTTAACCTCGTTCTCTCCTCCTCAGCCAAGATGAGGGAAATTCTCACAGCAGCAAGCGCAGCTGGAGTTGCGGTCGCCTTCGGTTCGCCCATTGGCGGCGTGCTGTTCGCCATTGAGGTGCTCATCTTCCGCTGAGCGTCAGGGTTCGAGAGCTGATTATCGACTTGCCTTCGTCGTCCTGCAGGAGATGAGCCACAACTTCACCAACAAGACGATGTGGAAGTCGTTCTTGTGCGCCTTGATGGCTGTCGTCACTCTCTCGGTACGTTCCGTTGCTCCATGGCTGCACCCTGCTCCGGGCTGACAAGCGCTCGCTGCACGCCCAGGCCATGAACCCGTACCGCACCGGCAAGCTCGTCCTCTTCCAGGTCTCCTACGACCGCGGCTGGCACTACTTCGAGCTGCCCATGTACATCTTGATCGGCATCTTCGGAGTACGTGGCACGCCTCCCGCGTAGTCCCTAAGCAGACCTGGCTCATGCTCTTCCCTCCCTCCCCTTGCCCGCTCAGGGTCTCTACGGCGCCTTCGTCGTCAAGTACAACCTCCAAGTCGCCTCTTTCCGACGAAAGCACCTTTCCGGGCACGGCATCACGGAGGCAGTCACCCTTACGACCATCACGGCGCTCGTCTCGTACTTCAACAAGTTCCTCCAGATTGACATGACCGAGAGCATGTCCATCCTATTCAAGGAATGCGAGGGCGGCGGGGACTACGACAACCTCTGCCAGTGCGTCTGATCTTGCCTGCTGTGCTCCTCAGCTGGGCTGTTGACCTTGATGCGCCCGATCTTCGCAGAACCTGGGCGCAATGGCGGAACGTCAACACCCTCCTGCTTGCCACCGTCGTTCGCACCGGCCTCATCATCCTCTCGTACGGCTGCAAGGTGCCTGCGGGCATCTTTGTCCCATCCATGGCGGTCGGCGCGTCATTTGGGCGCATGGTCGGCATCATCTCGAAAGCGATTCACGCGTGAGTCCCTCTCTTGGGTCCCTCTCTTGCCTCTGCCTCTCCAGGAGACGGTCTGATACTGCTCTTGCGCCCGCAGATTCAATCCCGAGTCATCATACTTCGGTGGCGTTTGTTCGCCCGACGTGCCGTGCATCACTCCGGGAACCTACGCTTTGCTCGGTGCCGCTGCCGCCCTCTGGTGCGTTGATTGTGCTCGATCCCTCTCTGATAAGCGCTGCGTTGACGGACCTCTGACTGCAGCGGCGTGACGCGCATGACGGTGACTGTCGTCGTCATCATGTTCGAGCTCACGGGCGCACTCGACTACGTTCTGCCGACCATGGTGCGTTCTGCGTCCGCCTTTCCTTCAGCACTCACAAGCTTATCTTGCTCTGCGACTGCCCCCGTAGATTGTCGTCTTCGTCGCCAAGACCGTGGGCGACTACTTCGGCAAGGGCGGCGTTGCTGACCGGATGATCAAGCTCAACGGGTACCCTTTCCTTGAGAAGGAGGACTCGGAGGGGCACGATGACGCCTTCATCCAGCCCAGTGCGTGTTCTCCTGCGTCTACCTCTTAGCAGCACCTCTGACCATTCTTGGTTTGTGCTACGTCCGCAGTCCGCAACATCATGAAGTCTGAGATCATCACGATGAAGGCCTCCGGCGTCCCGCTCGAGGAGATTGAGCATGTCCTAGAGACGACATCCTTCCAGGGCTTCCCCGTCGTCAAGTCGGGCTCGGATGCGACCGTCGTCGGCTACATCCGTCGCGCTGAGCTGCGGTTCGCTGCCGGTGAGCTCTGCCCCCAATTCGTCGTCTGCGAAAGCGTGCTGACGCCTCTGCCTGACGACGCAGACAAGGCGAAGCGGACGAGCAACCTGACGGCCCACGCGGCGTGCATGTTCCGGCTCTCTGAGGTCGATTCGTCGCACCTCCACCGCCACTCCGAATCGGCCATGGCCGCGCCATCGTCGCACCGCCAGCCGGTCGAGTCCGACGGCTGGGAGTGGGAGGCTGAGCACGAGCTCGAGGACGTGCTGGCGGACGACGCGCGCGGGAGCGACCTCGCCGACTTTGGCGCGTACGTTGACCAGGTGCGTCGTCTTCTGCGCTGTTAGTCGCCCGCGACGCGAACTGATCCTTACACCCGTCGCTCGACTAGGCGCCCCTCTGCGTGTCGGAGAAGCTGCCGCTCGAGATCGTCATGCAGCTCTTCCGTCGCATGGGGTGAGCCGCCGTCCTCATGCTCGCCTCACAGACTGTTGCTGACCTTCTTCCCTCTGCATCTCAGGCCGCGCGCGATCCTCGTCACGCACGAGGGCAAGCTCACGGGCCTCGTGACCGTCAAAGACGTCCTCCGGCACGAAGCGACCATGGAGCACGCACACGACGCGGCGTCGCCGACGGCTTGGGAGGACCGGCAGTGGGAGGAACGCGTCGGGCTCGAGGGCGTGCTCGAGGAGGCCTGGGATTGGGCGACGGGGCTCTTCAGCTTCGGTCGAGCGGGCGGAGCGTCGACGAGGCCTGCGTTGCCGGAGGCGTCCGACTACGAGCTAGGTGACAGGGGTACCTCGATGGACGAGCGGCGCGGGCCGAGTTTGAGAGCTTTGCCTCGGTGATCACTAGAGCTAGGGGGGGCTGCAATGAATGGCATTGCTCTTGGCTGCGCCGACATTAGCATCGAGATTGTAAAAAAAACGTTGCGCGAGGGAGTTGAGCCGCTGAAAATCAGACAGGCCACACGCTTTTAGCCAAGCAGATGATATTGTCGAATGCATATTATCCGTCGTAATGGAGGTTGTGTGTCGGTATGATACAGATGAGTAGAGGCAGGACTAGAAGAATGTTCGAGTGTGGTTACGGCCCGAGACAAGATTTGTGAGAGGTCGTGAGGAGCGCACTCTAGCTGTGCGTGAGACGCAAAGGTCTCGAGGAGAGGGGGATGGCGAGACAGAGGAAAGGAGGCGAACGAAGGAAACCATCCGACTACTTGCGAGCCCTACGCGACTGAAGCGTCATGCGCTTGCTGCCGGAGCGCGAGAGGGTCGAGCGCTTCTCGCACGCGGTGAAGTCGGCCGAGGGAAGGAAGCCCGGCGCGCACGACTCGACGATGCACTGGCCCGACGTGCACGAGACTGTGTCGACGTTGGCAATGGCAGTGCAGTCCTGGCCGGCGGCGTTGCCCTGGAAGGGGTTCAGGCAGCCTCCGCCTTGCGCGCAGAACGAAGAGATCGTCAATTGAGAGTTCAAAACGAGACAAAGATAGAACGAGGACACACAGGACTCCAGGTTCGACGTCGTGTCGACGCACTCAAAGCCGACGCCAGACGCCGTCGAGTCGCGAGCAAGGAAGTGCGAAACCGGGCAAGCAGTGAAGGGCTGGCGGCAGGCGAAGCGAGAGCGCTCCTTGATCGAGCGCTTGCTGGCCACGTTGCCCGATGCATCGAGCGAGACGCAGGAGTTCCCGTCCGTCGAAAGAACGAAGCCGGAGTTGCAGGCTGTGAATCATAGTACGGGATCAGGAGATGATCGCGCGGGCAGCTCACGCGGGCACTCACTGAAGCCGGGGCAGCCGCTGACACACTGGGGGTTCGCGAAGGGCTTCGGCGTCGAGTTGGCGGGGGCAGGGCACTGGCCAATCTCCTGTCGCTTGTTCTGAACGATCTGGAGAAGGAGAGGCTGGAGGATGTCGACGAGGTTTCCAACTGAGCATTGCCAGATGAAGGTCAGCTATCGAAATAGTTGACGGGCGTAGATGCTGGGAGGACGTACGGAGGCTGCCAATCGAGCCAAGGAGACCGGTGCCGCTGATAGCCGTCTGGACCCTGAGCAGGGAATCGGGGGTGAGAGCATCGGCCTCTGCAGGATTCGAGATGAATCAGTCGATGGCTGGCTCTAAAAAAAAACAGGCGAGGACTCACCCAAGCAAAGGCAGAGCGCGCCGAGGTTGAGGTTGAGGTTCAGGCCGATGAGGGTCGTGACGCTGTCGACGAGTCCGAGAACGGTGCCGAGGGTCGAAGTGAGCCCGTCGAGAAGTCCAGTGACCAGACCACCGACGCCGCACAGGCCGGCACCGAGCAAACCAGAGCATCGGGCGCGCTGAGCATCGATCTCGTTCTGCGTCGCAGTTGCGTTTGCCTGAAGCTGCGTGCGAAGGGTTCGGAGAGCGTCCGAAATAGGGAGATTGAGGTTGACATCAACCTACAAAAGGGCAACGAATGTCAGCAACTTTGCGAGGATAATAGCAATCAACGGGCACGAACACAGGCCGGGATAACAATGCCCCCCTGTCGCTTTGTCAGCGACGTCTCCTCAACGCGCGTCGGTGACATGGGTGCGGGTGATGCCAGTGCCGGGGCGACGGCCATGAAGGCGGCGAGGAGGACGAAGAGCTTGGAGAAGAAGTGCATGGTGGGCGAGGAATGAGGGAGTTGGCCGATGAGAAGGGGATGTGTCTCGGCGACGAGAGCCAGGAGGGGAAGCGGCTAGCAGGCAGGGGGAAGGAGGGAGCAGGAGGGTAAGGGAGGAGGTGCCTTGAGGATGCTGCTGTGCCGCTGGAGGGGAGGATGAGGGGATAGAGCAGCGACCGTCCTTGGATCCCCTGCCCTTCTTAAGGGACCCGCTGAGAAAGTTCGGTCCAGGGCGAGCATGAACACCGCATCCCCTCCCATCCGACGCGTGAAGAAGAGCGGGGGGTGTTGACCGCTGAACGGCAAGCCTAGGAGGTGTTCAACCCGAGGCGACTGCTGCGCCGGGCGTGCGAAGGTCGGCGGTCTCAAGAGCGGCGCACGCCTGCTGTGAAAGGGTAACGGCGGACCTTGCGCTTGCCAGACGAGTGGGCTACGTCGGATGTCGGGGCCATGGCTGGAGGCGGATGGCCTTGGGCGGAGGGACCGGTCGGCGTTGGCGGGGGGAACGCGTGAAGGGGGCGGAGGGCGCGCAGCAAGCGATCGAGCCTTCCGAAACACGCCGTCGATCGCACCGAACCACTCCGCCTTCTTCCACCTGCCGCCCAAACGTCAGGCCTAAGTTCAGCTAACGTGCTGCACAGGGCAGGGGTGACGGCGCGGAGGGAGAGTGGATGGTCGGCCGACTCGGGGCGGCCGGCAGGCTGGCGCGTTCAAGTGCCGTCAGCAGGCGCGTCCCCTGCGTCGTCAGCAGCGCGCAAGGCCACATCAAAGGGGAAGCTGCCAGCGTGTTCAGCGTTGGGATGAGTGAGGAGGGCGGGATGGGCGACGAAGATCACCCCAAGGTGAAAGGGGGGACATGGGAGGACATGCAGACAGCAAGGCGGCAGGATGCGGAAGTCACCGCTGTAGGTCGCACGGACGAGAGAAGGAGACTAGGACCTGGGCGACGTAGCGAGACGGGGTTAGAAATCAGGGAGGAAAACGGTCGCGATGTGTTCATTGCGGCGAGTGTTGCGGCCCTGGCTATCGAGGCGCGGCGAGGCCTTCGCCTCGCACGACGTAGAGTCGACGATAGGGAGGAAGCCGGGCGCGCACGACTCGACAATGCAGTGCCCGGCGACGCAAACGACAGTCAATTTTGGGAAGCGCCGTGCTATCGACGCCGGCAGCAAGGGTTGGCACCCCCGCCGTCTGAAACGAGCAGCGCATACGTCAGGCCCGGTGGTCAAGAAGATATGTCGGTGTCGTCTACCGCAGTTGATTTTACTGCGTGCTGCTGAGCGCTGCAGGACGGCGATTATCAGCGGAAGTCTTTATACAAGAAGCAGGCCAAAGAAAAGAAAGCAAGGAAGGACTCACCTCTGCAAGTTTCTGCACGAGCAGAAAGAACAGCAAACGGAAGCTCAAGGGTTGAACCGAGGTCGAACGCCGAAGACAACTGCCGGCGGAATTAATGGGGGCCAGATGTCAACGCTGGACTCAAGGGCCACTGTAGAGCACCGCGTCGATGAACCTCACAAGGGACATCCTTGAAGCAGAAACGGAGCAGGCGCCGGCGGAAGCCGAAGGGTTGCTTGGATTATGGTCGAGGGTAGAGCGGGTAGACAACCTGATGCGCCCGCCGAGGAGAGGACGGTCAGTCAGACGTCCGCAGAGAAGCAAGCGACATGAAAACGCGCACCGTCAAGAACAGCTGACTCGCAGATGAGCGAAAGTCGCTGGGCCATCACTCCGAAGCGGGGAGAAGAGAAACCCGCGACGTCAACTTCAAGAGCGAACCTTGATGACACCGAGGAGACCGAGGGGACGGTTTCAGCACCGAGCAGATACGAATGACCGCCGTAGAGCAAGGCTCGATGCGTCCCTGTCACGGCTGAGTGCGAGGGAAGTGAGGTACAGGATAGGATCATCAAAGGCGATCGAAGTCGACGTCGTCAACGCATTAGCACATGCTCTCACGTCCTTCGACGATGGTTAGTGAGCAAGGAGTCTAGCCGTATTTATACATTATGTAACGGGAACGTATGCGGAATGTTCGTGGTTGGAGGCAGATGCAGAAGAATTGGAAAGGGCGAAACAGGAGAGAAGGACATCTACTTGCGCGCAACCTTGCGAGCCTGGAGCGTAAGACGCGAGCTGCTGAAGCGCGAGCGCTTCTCACAAGCGGTGAAGTCGGCCGAGGGAAGGAAGCCCGGCGCGCACGACTCGACGATGCACTGGCCCGACGTGCACGAGACCGTGTCGACGTTGGCAATGGCAGTGCAGTCCTGGCCGGCGGCGTTGCCCCTAAAGGGGTTCAGGCAGCCTCCGCCTGCGCGCAGTTCAACAAGCTCTTCAGTCGAGAGCTCAAAACGAGACAGAGATAGAGAGAGGACACACAGGACTCCAGGTTCGACGTCGTGTCGACGCACTCGAAACCACCGCCGTACGCCGCTGAGTCGCGAGCAAGGAAGTGCGAAACCGGGCAAGCAGTAAAGGGCTGGCGGCAGGCGAAGCGAGAGCGCTCCTTGACCGAGCGCTTGTTGGCGGCAGCAGCAGAGCCGTTGAGCGAGATGCAGCTGAGGCCGTCCTGGGAGCGCTCGAAGCCGGAGTTGCAAGCTACATAGCGACGACTCCAGTCAGTGGCTGCATAGGAACACCGAAGACTCAAATGACTCACTGAATTCGCACGTGGAGCCGCAGCGTTGGTTCTCAGGGGCGATCGGAGTCGAGTCGGCAGGGTACTCGCAGACGGGGGTGCCCTGGTTGTCGATGATACCGAGCGAGATGGGCTCGAGGATGTCCAGCAGGTTCGAACCTAGAAGAGCAAGCACGAGAGCGTCAGACTCTGGGAAAATATATGAAGTAATATGTACGTACCGAGCTCTCCGACAGCGCCGAGGAGACCTTGGTCAGCGTTGTCCTGGATGGCGGTGTCGAGGCTGGCGATAGACTCCGTTGTGAGAGCGCCGGCGACTGAGAGCAGACATGATTGTCAGCACAGGCGTCGACGCGCATGAACGTAGATGAACTTACCGGCGCAGAGGCAGAGGCGGCCTGCGAGAGAGAAGGGGGGGGGGGAGGGTGGTTCAATGCGCTACTCAGCATCTCACAACCGAGGCAGGAAGCTCACCAAGGTCAAGGTTGAGCTGGTCGTCCGTCAGGCCATCGACGAGCGAAGCGACAGACGATGCCACAGGAGCGACGGCCGAGGCGACTCCACTAACAACCGGGTTGACAATACCGCTCACCAGAGGGTCGAGCAGCCCTCCAGCGATGCCTGTCGCCGCCGGAGCCAGTGCGCTGGTAAGAAGAGGGTCGAGTAGTCCGGTTGCCACAGGATCGAGGACGGCCGACTGGACACCTGAGATGGCAGGCGCGACGACCTCCGAGGCGAGCGGGTCGACGACAGCCGAGGCGAGGTCGGAAACGACAGGCGCAAGAGCGCTGCCAACTGGGTCCAACACGGCGGAAGCGATGCCTGAAGCGGCAGGCTGGAGGATCCCAGACGCCACGGGGTTAACGACCTGGGAGACGACGGCGGAGAAGGCCGGGTCCAGTGCAGAAAGAAGGGGGTCGACGACGCCGGACGCGACAGGACTGATTACAGGGTTAACGACGCCGGTGATCAAGGGGTTGGCGACGTCCGAGACAACGGCAGACACGACCGGGTTCAAGGCCGAGACGAGAGGGTCGAGCGGCGTCACGACGGGGGCAAGGGCAGTCTGAATAGGGGCGAGCGCCGACGTTACAGGCTTCAGGATCTGAGAGAGGGCACCTCCGAGGCCACCGAGGCTGAGCTGGCGCTTGCCAACATTGACGTTGCCGACGATGCTGCCGACGATGCCGTCAAGGAGGCCACCGACGACGTCGTCGACACTCTGGCCGCTGAGGAGGCCGCTGAGCACGTCGCTCAGGTTGAGCTCCACGTCAAGCTCGACCTGTTCGAAGACGGACAACTTCAGTCAGCGATGACTATCTGGCAAAGATCAGAAGTAGAAGACGCACGCAGATTGGGACCTGGATGCCACCCTCCTGCCTGGTGGTGAGCGAAGTGCGGGTCGGCGTGAAGCCGGGAGCGGGGACTGCGAGTGCGGGCGCAGCGGTGGAGAGGACCGCGAGCGCGACCGCAGACACAAGGAGCGAGCGAGAAAGCATCTTGATGAAGGTGAGGTAGGGCAGGAAAGAGTGCTGAACTGCCGGTTGAGGTGAGCGACGAGGTGCGGCGAGGAGTAGAAGACGACGAGAGGGCAGTCGCAGGAAGGAGAGGAGGACAGGCGAGGCGGTATGAGGAAGGAAGAGACCTGCTGAGCTGGACCATCCCTCTTGAGGGACTGGAGAGAGGCGAGCTCCAGCATAGTGAGCGCTCTCCGACGTGAGGCGTGCCGCGTGCGGAAGGGCGAGCGGAAGGGAGCGCGGCAGAGAGCACGAAGCGGCGCGAGAGGCTCTCAAGAAGTTGGAGCGGGTCGTATGGCTGTAGAGGTCGTCGAAGGGGGTAAGAAAGAAGAGCGGCAGGGCTCGCGGGCGAGGCTGGTGAAGGCGGAAGAGGTCTCGGAGGAGGAGGGCCAATATGCTGCGTGGAGGGCAGCCGTCGGCCCTCTGTCGTGGCGAGGGTGCGCCTCTCCGCCGCGTGTCGAGGGCTCGAACCGGCAGCTAAACCGGAGATCGAGCGGAGAGAAAGTGCTTTTCGGCGTCGGTAAAGACTCTATCGGGGTGGAGAGAACGCTCGATAGGTGCCGAGGCAGTTGGAGACGGTAAGCTGCACGCACCCGAGCAGGTCCCTTCAAGACAGCCTGTCCTGCATACACGCTACATCAGACGAAGACCGCTGCTACAGGCGGAGGTGTCGCGGACGCTGCCCGCGAGGCGTGCAGGTAAGCATGAAAGGTTGTCAACAAGAGACACGCGCGTTGTGCCGGCGGCTCGAAGAAACGCGTCGATGACGTTGCACACGCGCCCCTTGACCTCTCGATCCCTATGCTACACAGCCTCCCTGCAGTCAGCGTCAGCCGCCGTGGCCCTTGCAGTGAGTGCAAGATCGTTGCGTATGCAGGACAGGGTCAGCGGTGTCGAGATCGGAAAAGGGCGCATGTCGGCGGAACGGTGGATGGCCTTAGACGACGGATGATGAGCGAAGTGTCAATTCAAGTATCAGCACGGCCTGCGCTATGTGACTGCAGCACCAGCTCAACCGCCAACGGTCAGCCAAACGGGCTGGCAGGTGTGCGTGCGGACAGCGACAAGAGCAGTTGAGACAGTCGGGTCGTGAAAGGAGAGCTGGGCGGCAGCGGGAAGGTCAGTCGGTCAAGCACGGCAACGACAGTCCTCTTGCCGGGCGTTGATGAAGGAGATCCGGAAGATGCTGGCAGCGCTCGAGTGGTCTCCGTACACGAGCGTGGGCAGCGTGACGCTGGTGAAGGCTCGAGACGAAGGGGGTCGGTGCACATCTGGCGGTCGAGTCGTTCGTCCGCCGGCTCGGTCGACGTGCGCAGCCGCACTTGCAAGCTGCGCTGAGTTCAGGCAGCGCCTGGAGGCCGCCCGGGAGTGGCAGGTGCGAGGAAACGATGTCTGGCCTGCAGTGTACGGCCCTTAAGTCAGTCCCGAAATTCTTCAGACGAAATGGAGAGTAGGATGATGCGTACCACCGCCTGTGCTTTGTCCGTGCAGTCTCAACTCAGTCCGCCGCTCATCCTCCAGGCGCAAGGGTGATCGACGGCACAAGGACGTTCATGCAGGTCGAAGAGGGTTTGCTGAGCAAGTAGAAGGTCGAAGGCCTGCAGGCGAGACGTAGTTAGGTGGCTAGTTGGCCGCCGAGGACGGGCTGGCCGAGCGGGCGGGCAGGCGTCGACGGGCAGTTCGGTCAGGGCGCAGTCGACCTTGGGTGATGGCTCGTCGAGCAGCTCGTGAGGGCCCGGCAAGAGGACGTTCTCGAGAGCTCTCCGGTAGATGTGGCTAGAGTTCAGCGGGAAGCTGAGAGACTCAGCCAGGGCAAGAGGTTCAGTCGGCCGTCGGGGTCAGCGCCGGATAACTCAACGGCCTTGCCATGCTCTCGGGCACAAACTAGCCCACTTCCATCATGGTCGCGAGCCAAGCGATCATGAGCGCTGGTCGTGACTAGTGTGTCTAGTTACAGTGCAGCCCATCGTCTGTCCTCAGAAGAGAGATGGCGGAGGCGAGGTCTGACTGCGGTCAGCGCAGCGCAGGCGCTGTCAGCAGCGGACAACCAAGGGGGGATTGACAATGCACCGCAAGCCCACTCATCTGCACGGGCTGACGCACGAGGGCCAGAGTGGGGTATTCTGACGGCAGCAGGGAGTTGCAGTCGTGAGGTTCATCAGATCGTAAAATGGTCGGGTTGTCCTTCCTGCCCCGTCACAGCCCAGCACCGTTCATCCCCAGTCCAATCGCGCGCTCTCCGCTTGTCGCATGCTGCTCAGCGGCTTGATGCACGAAGCCGAGGGTTCTTCGCTCCTGGTCGATGTGCGAGCGAACAGCCTCCGTGCGCTCGTCCGACAGTCGCTTGTACGCCAGGCGATGGAAGCCGTTGAGGCCCATCAGGAAGGCGACGCCGATCTGTACAGCGCAGATGATCAGTATAGACACTAGAAGCAAGACTAGTTGCCAGACGCACAGGGTACTGCTGTAAAGTATCGAAGAAGTCGACTGTGGAAGCCTTGACCTCGTTGTTCGGGTGGAAGAGGCCGAAACCGAAGGGCGTGAGCCCTCCGCGATTGGCCGGCGTGTGCGCGAGGACCTGCACGACATTCCGTCAGACACGACCTCGACGCAAATTTAGAAAACAATAACGCACCTCGACAACATGATCGTATGTTCGGACTTCGGATGCGAGAGCGCGGAAGATCAAGACAGCTTCGCCCTCCGGTATGGGTCGTGCGCTGCGCAATCGTGCAAGCTGGTGCGAAAGGTCGAACGGCAGGGTCGTCGTGCGCGTGTACTCGGCAAAGTCCTGGGTGTTCGAGGTGAAGAAGGATCAGTCAAGCGCAAAGTCTAAGTGTGGACGAAACGCGCACCTCCTTCCAGAACTCGCAGCTCTGCGTCTTCCGCCAGGCCTCTATGCGCTTGACGCCAGCCGTGCCCACCCACTCGGCCACCGTCTTCCTCCCTTCAAGGGCGTTCGAGCCGGTGAGGTCGCTTTCCCGCCGCTTCTTCTCGCCCGCCGCCGCCGCCGCCGAACCACCCTCAGACGACGGCAGCTCGTTGTCGTCAGAGAGGATGGCGCCGGAACCGAGCCGGCCCTGAGACGGATCGCAAGCGACGGCAGGGTACCAGATCCGCGAGGTGGATGCGAGCGAGGGGTACGTCTCCTCCTCGAACCGCGCCGTCAGGCGGATAAAGTGCAGCAGGTACTCGGCCATGCGAGCACGGATGATGGCCTCTCCGTAGTGGCGGTCGATGAGCAAGTTGATCTGAGCGAGCATACTTCGGTCAGCCAGAGCTACAATTCTGGCGCAGGAAGGGAAGCAGGAAGGAAGGAACGACGCACCTCCTCCATGAAAGCCGTGTCCTGGTCACCGCCGAGCCCAAACCTGCTGCTGCCGACCGAGTCGCTGCGGCCGCCCTTGCCGCGAACCGTCCCTCCCCCGCTGATGGAGGCAGAGTCGATCCCGCCGAACTCGCCGACGTCCTCCCCACTCCTGGCAAGGCTGACCTCGCTGCTCTTGGCATCCTCGACCGCACGCCCGTCCACGCGCTCGCCCTTGCACTCGCGGCTGACAGTGATGCGTCCCGTGTCGATGTTGCACAGGACGTCCCACCTGCTCGTGAGATCCTCGAACCGCGGGTTCGTGACGCCGGCGATCCAGCCGCCCTCGCCGGCTTCCTCGACCTGCTCGAGCACATCAAGCCCCATGAGGTTGGTGTACGGAAACGCACGCGATGCGAACCCGCGCAGGACTGCGCCTGAGCCGGATGCGAGCGCGCACGCAGCGAGGACGTACGCCGCGACGTCGCCGGCGGGCTTGTTATGTCCGAGGAAGAGAACGCGGCGGGAGGTGAGGAGCGCGTTGAGAAGGAGGATGATGGGAGGCGTTGCTGCGCCGGATGTGTGCAGCGAAGGGATGAAGGGGCCGGGAAAAAGCGGCGAAGGCGAAGGAGAAAACTTGCGGATGAGCTCCTTGAGCGAGAACTGCGGATGAAGAGATGAGATCAGGGCGATGAAGGCGACTTCAGATAGAGCTGTGCGAAGCGCACCTCGCCGACCTCCTCGTGAAACGTGGTGAGCGGGATGCTCATCGGCAACGTCGTGCCCTCAAGCCTGGCACTCGTCTCAAAGACGTGCGTGTCCCGTTGCTGCTTATCGGCGCCGTCTCCGTGGAGAGAGGGAAAGAAGAAGCCCTGCTTGTAAGACGTTGTGGAGCCGATGCGCGGCCGTTGCTGATCAGGCAAGAGGTCGAGGGAGGGTTGCGCGCCCTTCGGCGGCGGTGTCGGCGGAGGAGGCGAAGCCAGTGCGAGCGACGACAACGAGGACGAGGTCGAGAGCGAGGCCGAGAGCGATCCTCCATTAAGCACCTTGCCGAGGTCGAGCTCAAGCCCAGGCGACTCGGCGTCAGAACTCTGCGCAGCCGGGCTGCTTCCGCGCCTCACGCTCTGTGTGTCCCCGCTCGAGCTGTCACGCTTCCACTTGGGGTCGTGGAAGACCTCGACGAACAGGTCCCGGCGATCCGTCGCGCGCAGGACCCACTTCTCCCACTTGGAGAAGCGCGGCATGCCGGTCGTGTCGATCGCGTTGATGGCGTCGTAGAGTTGCGAGAGGACGTGCACCGAGGGCGAGGTGAAGTAATGCTGAAGCGCGAGGATGATGAGGGGTTTGTAGGCTTGGATGAACGGATGCGGGAAGCAGACGGCCAGGGCTTTGACCTCGGCGCCTCTGCGTGAGGGAAGGACGTATGAAAAGGGATCAAGTCAGTGCTGCGAACTGAGCCAGATGGCCAAGGGGAAGGGCGCGGCGCACCTCCGAACAGCCTGGTTCTCCTTCAGGCTCACGCAGTTGAGCACGTACAGCACCTCCTTTCTGTCCACGGACGACCTCCTGGCCGCCGGTCGCAATGCGGACGCGTCCAAGTCGTCCTCGGACGAGGGTTCGTCCTCGCTGAGGATACCATCGCTGACCATGTTGCCCTGCACCTGGTTCAGGTAGAAGACGGTCGTGTCGTTCTTGTGCAAGTGTGCGCCGTCGGGCAGCATGAGCTCGGCGAGGAAGTGCGACCCGGAAGGCGTGACCGGGTAGGGGAACTGGTGCCGGATCGTCGCGCCAGAGTCGATGTCGAACTCGGCGGCGAGGACGAAGCGCGCGTGCTCCGACAGCGTCTGCGCCGGCGGCGGCGGCGGGAGGTCGAGCATGGGCGTGGTCGTGCCGGGCGCCGCGGCAGGCATCGCGCACGAGACGGACGGACGGCTGCAGAGCTGGGCAGAAGAAGGCGGGCGGGCTGCTGATGGAGGACAAGCCGGTGAGGAGAGCGCGACGACGTCGACGCGCGCAGGCGACCGCGCGCGCGCTGCGAGGCGAAAGCCCCCGCCGGCCCCCGCCGTTTGAGGTTCTGTGAAATCCCAGTCGCGCGCGCAGCAGGATCCAGCTGTTCGAGCTTAAGTTGCAGCGACTCGCAGAGCAGCCTGACGCGTTCCAGCAAGCGATGGAGCAGAGGCATGCATATGTACAAGGCGCGCGAGTGCGCGCTCAGGCGTGCGTGTAGGTGACGGTCTCGCCCTCGACAAGCTGGACGGTGCAGCTGGTCGCGAACGGCCCGGCCTCGCGCGCGCCTGGCTTCTCGAGCCCGAGGATGATCTCGCGGATGGTCGAACCCGTGAGGTAGGACGGCCGCGGGCGGAGCGCCGTGTTCTTGGGCCGCCAGTTGTCGACCGGCGAGGGAAAGAACTTGCTCTCTGCCCCCGTGTTGACGGGAAGCTGGAGCATGAAGTCCGGCGGCATGGCCCATCCCTGCGGGGCGGGACGGTCGAATCAGTCGGCTGAAAGATCGGAACAAAGGCCAAGAGGTGGGAACGCACAGTCCAGTCCCATGCGTCGCCGCAGATTCGGAGGTTGTTGATCATGTCGTTGAACAGATGGGTAAGGTCAAGGTTGTAGAGCTTTGCGGCCTGCATCGTGAAGGAGGCGTCAGCGTAGCGGGTATTGTGATCAGATGAGGTAGCGCACCTCGCCCAAGCGGACTCGGAACGCCGGGTTTGGAACGTAGTGAACGCGAGGGTCAAAGTCGCCGTGCTGGAGCAGCCAGGCCTCGCGTGGCGTCATGGTACATTGCGCATCGTAAGCCGCCTTCTGCGACGAGGTTGCACCAAGGAGCTGCAGGATGAGAAGCTGCGTGGCGGCCATCTGAGAAAGCGAGCGAACGGGCGTTAAGGAGATGCACAGACAATACAAAGGGGCAACTCACATCCTTTTCCGACTCCACCCGCTCGGAAGGGCTCTTGAACAGACCCTCGCGTCCACCGACACGCTTTGGTCCGCCCTTCAGTTTCTCGAAAAGCGCCTCGATGCCTTGTAGCAGGAAGTCGATGCTGATGTCGGGGACTACGAGCGGCTCCAGCGGAGCAGAGGGCGAAGATGTCGATGTTGAGGAAGAAGCTGCCGACAGTGCCGAAGGACAAGGATCAGGGGAGTTGCCGAAGTCAATGTTTGAAGAGGAGCTGGAGGCGGAAGACGACGACGATGCTGGGAGAGCGGTGCAGGTGACGCTGAGGCTGAGATCTTTGGGCGCAAAGGACGGATCCTCCGAACACGCAGCGATTGGCGTGCTGTCTGGAAAGAGCTGTACACCGCGTCAAGCAATCAGCTTCTGCACACCTACACAGGTGGAGCGGAGCGAGTTACGAAGGAGAACGGGAAGGGCGCAGGCTGCGTATTGACTGCGTTTGCGTGCTGCGAAGGAGGGGTGATGCCGGCAGCTGAGGACGACGACGACGACGACGAGTTAGAGCTATGGTCCTCAGTAGCCTCAGTTGTTGCGCCGTTGAGGAAGCCTGGACTCCAGGCGACCAAAGCCGATGCGGGAGCCGGCCACTCCGGAGGGACGAAGGACGGCGGCGGCTGTGCTGGGGCAGGACCTACCGCGCGAGAGTCGGTTAGCTCACGTTGACCTGCTGAAGTGTTCACTCAAATGAAACGCGCACTTTCATTGCGCGATTGTCCTGCAGACGAGACGACCGATGGCTGGACGTGCTTGGGTTGCGCCGTAGCTGCCGCCTGCGCGCTTCCTTCGTCGGATCCGAGCACGAGAGCGAGGATCTCGCCCTCCGATACCCCCAGCTCGCGAAGCTTCCCCACCGCGCGCCCGAGCGCGCCGTCGTAACCTGCCGTTCCCGGCCGAAGCGTCGGTGCAGGAGCGTCCGCGGCAGCTCGAGCGGCGGACAAGGACGCGCCCAGCCGGGGTGTCGCGTCCTGGAGCTTCGCGTTCTCCTCCTCAAGCTCCTTGAGCCGGGCCGCCCTGCGCGCGCGCAGATTAGCCTGCTTGACGCGGTTGCGCTCGCGCTGGAGCTCGAGCTTTTCCTCGGCCGTCAGGTGATCGTTCTTGCGCTTGGGCGCCATCAGGGGTGCGGACGGCTGACTGTCCGGAGGCCGCGATAAGCGAGCAGATCCGGGGGCGTGGGCTGAAAGCGGAGGGATGGAGGAGGAGGGGTAGCGATTCGGGCAGTATTGAAGCCACCTGGGTGAGAGATGTGTAGGGCCGTCGAGCGTTTGCAGGCGGTATCGGGATGGGGAGAGGGCGATGCAGGCCAGGGAAGCCTCAAAGGGTCCAGGCGGTAGTCACCTGATAACCCCACCGAACACCTTCGAACCACCCCATCGCACCGGCCAAGGATCGTCAACGGCAACGCTCATGTTCATCCAGCAACAATCTCCCACGTTCGCTCGCCAAGCTTGGCCTCCACACACCGGCGCATCACCTCCCACGCTTTGCGCTCGTCCTCCCCGCTCGACGCTCGGCGCAGGCCGTCCTCCGCTCCGGCCCAAAGCAGGACGCGCCGCGTGAAAAGGCCCGTTGTCCGACGCTCGATCGTGAGCTCGCCCGTGGAGGGAACGAGGAGGGCGGTTAGACTGCCATCGGTGCAGGCGAGACGGACCGTCAGGGAGGGCGAGGGCGGGTCCGTGTGCACGATGAGGATCGTCCCTTGAGGATAGGCAGGCGACGGCAGGTCGATCGAGGCCTGAGGTACAGAGTACCGAGATCAGCGCGGTCAAAGAGGGTGAGGGAGAAGGCGCGCACCAGGATGCCTCGACGGCGCTCGCTGGTGATCCAACTTTGAAGGAAGCCAAACCGCCGTCGTTGCTTGCGATCCTCGTGAGCCAGTGCAAGGGCCGGTCGATCAGGTGAGATAGACCATGTACGAGAAGGCACATGCTTTGGCAACTTGTGCGACGCTTTGGCGCTAACTGAAGGCCAGTAAAGGAGCTGCAGCAAGGCGAGTGTCAACATGAGAACGACACCGCCGCCACAAGAAAACGCACCTTCGTGCCATCGCCGTTCATTGCCCACATCTCTTCCCTGAGCCAGAGTAGCACAAAGCCCTTCCGGCCTGGCTGGCGCACAATCTCGACGTGCCCCCTCTTGAGCATTTGTCTCGCTGTTGGAAGGTGTAGCGTAGCAAGCGGATGGCAAGCAGGGCGAGCACTTGCCGAAAGACGCAAGGAGGAGGCGAAAGAAGTGACGCCGTCGTCCTTGTAGCACTCGGCCGGCGAGGGGACATCTTGCCGAGAGGTATGGTCTGGGTTCGAGGCGCGACGAGCGGAGCGTGGTATTGAGGATGGTTGGATGGTGGAGGAGGGTATATGCGCAAGGTCGCCGATCTTGCCGTCATGCAACAGACGCTTCGAGGGTCTCAAGGGCATCTTTGCGCTGGCAATGACGGCGGTCGAGACCGCCTTGTGCGCTGATGGACTGCGCGCGCGACGAGCGCTCGACTGCTCGACCTCGCCGTCCAGAAAGCGGACTGCCGCTGGAGCGGTGCTCGACCCTGGCGGAGAATCTCGAGAAAGTGCAAGGCAACTTGAGGAAAGGCGCAGGGGCGATGGAGCCGATGGCGCGCGCGCGCGGCCTTCGGAAGGACGGTGCTGCTGCGGGTTGGGCGGCTGGGCGGATCCCGAACGTCCATGGACCTTCCTTGGTGAGGGCGACGGACGAGCCCTCCTGCCTTCGCGCGAGTGCTCCTGGGGTTCTTTGAGGAGCTCCTGGGTGCTGGTGGTTCGCGCGGTCTCTCCCGCTTGAGTCGAGGTTGAGGGACGCGCGGGCGAAGGGCCGGGTGCGCGCCGTGATGTCTGCTGGAAGGGCTGGTAGGGGTACAAGGGGAGAATCGATGAGAGGGGTGCAGCCATCAAAGACTCTGCGTCAGTCGCTGATGTCCATCTCGCGAGGAAGCGAGGTGCGTGAACCAACAGGTAAGGGTGTTGACGTCGTCGCCGGATCCTCGACCGGCAGCTCCCAACTCCTGCCTTCGTCCACGACAGCGACGGCAGGCGGCGCGGGTGGGAGGGTCTTGCGAAGGTTGCGCCAGAGCGAGTGGATCAGGTGCTGTCCGGTGGATGGCGCGTCGTGGGGAAGGCCGGGCGACGGCGAGTGCAGGCGCGGGCGCGAGGGGAAGGGGGTCGCTGCGGTGGCCTGCGGATGCAAGCCCAAGGTCAGCAGCTGATGCAGGCACTCGCTCGCATCACGCACGACGTCCTGTCGATGGTCTGGCCGCTGGTTTCCCATGCGTTGGATGGCCGAGCGACGGGAGGGATGCGAGCTCAGGAGCTGTCGGCTGCGCGCGCGGGTGGGTGGGCGGGCGGGCGGGGCGGAGCTTGAAACCGACCGGCGCAAGAGGCGGACAAGGGCACCTCCTCCTCCTTCTGGCGACGTCTCTTCCCCCAGCCAGCCCGCCCAACATGCGCTTCTACACCCAGCGCTTCCCGGAGGTCGACGATGTCGTCATGGTCCAGGTCCGCGAGATCGCCGGTACGTGCCTCTGCTCTGGTCTCGCGCACAACGTCTGGCACTGCTGCAGCAGCCAGCTGCTCCAAGTGGCCGTCGTTTGCTCTGCCTGCCGGTTAGATGGCTGACAGCTGCTTACTGCTTCTTGATGGCCCACAGAGATGGGCGCCTATGTCAAGCTCGTACGTCCTCGCCCTTTCGTGTTCAAAACTCTGAGCCTTGGATGCTGACGCCCGGCTTGGGGTCCCTCAATTGCAGCTCGAGTACGACGGTATCGAGGGCATGATCCTCCTCTCGGAGCTGTCGCGCAGGCGCATCAGGTCGATTCAGAAGCTCATCCGTGTCGGCCGCAACGAGGTGGTCGTCGTCCTCCGTGTCGACAAGGAGAAGGGTGCGTTCGGGTCGTTCCTTCCGAGGGGTGCTGGGGGGCTTGCGGACGGCGAGGCCGCTGCTCAGGGTGTGGGAAGGCATGGTCACGGACACGGGCCACGCCAGGTCCGCGAGGACCCAATGGGCCGGGCATGCTTACTTTCAAGCAGTTGGAAGGGTGGGTGGGCGGGCGGGCGGGCGGGCGGGCGCGAGCTCAAAGGAAGGGGGACAGCGGATGGAACGTCAGTCGCAGGGCGAGTCAGGCTCCTGCGCAGCGTGCCCTGCGGCAGCGTTGCTTGCCGACACCTGCGGTACGGACTGCACAGTGACACAGACGGCGAGGGCAGGGGAGGAAGCAGGGGACAGACTCTGCTACTGGCAACCGAGTGGCAATGCTGACACCCGCTTTGTGGACCCGCGCAGGGTACATTGACCTGTCCAAGCGCCGAGTTTCGTCCGAGGACATTGAGAAGTGCGAGGAGAAGTACGAGAAGGGCAAGCTCGTCCACTCGGTCCTGACGCACGTCGCCGGCAAGCTCGAGATGGACATCGAGGTGCTGTACGAGAAGGTGGCGTGGCCGTTGGGCACCAAGTTCGGGCACGCGTACGATGCGTTCAAGCTGTCGATCAGGTGCGCCTCTCGTCGCAAACCCGCTGTCCTGACAGCGTGGGTGCTGATGCTCATTTCTGCCGCCGTGCTTTACCTCTGACAGTGAGGAGGACCGCGTGTTCGAGGGACTCGACATCAACGAGGAGGTTCGCCAGGCGCTGAAGGACAACATTGCCCGCCGCCTGACGCCCAAAGCCGTCAAGATCCGGTCCGACATTGAGGTCAAGTGCTTCTCGTACGAGGGGATCGACGCGATCAAGGCTGCGCTCCGCGCGGGCGAGGCCGTCTCGACCGCGAGCGTGCCGATCAAGATCCGGCTCGTCGCCCCGCCGCTGTACGTCATCAGCAGCAATAGCACGGACAAGGTCGGCGGCGTCGACCTGATGGAGAAGGCGCTGGTGGAGATCGAGCGCGTCATCAGCGCCTCGGGCGGCGAGATGAGCGTGAAGATGAAGGTGCGTTGGCCTGCTGCCATGTTCTCTCGTCGAGCACTCGACACGTGAGTGGTCTGGCTGACTCCCCCTGCTTTGCCCCCGCTCTTTGTTACTGCAGCCCAAAGCCGTCTCGGAGCAGGAGGACCAGGAGCTTGCGGCACTTATGGCCAAGGTCGAGCGTGAGAACGAGGAGGTGCCCGACGATGACGAGGAGTCGGGCTCGGACGACGAGTAGATGTCCGACATGAGATGAACATGGAATCGAACCGCATGCCCTTTGAACGTCCTGCGAGCTTATTGGGGTCGAATCTTGAAGCAGATGCCCAGTTGCCCAGTTGTCAAGGTGCATGGGCCGATTACACGAGACACACGTCGTCGTCCTTTGCGCCAGCGCGTGGCGACTCGGAGGCGACTGTTCTCCCTCCCGCCATCGCACGCGCCCCTCCGCCTGTCCCCGCGCCTCCCCAGCCAGCCCTTCCCCTTCCTGACGGTCGCCGTCCATGGGCCAGCGGCGTTTCTGAGTGGTCCCTCTTCCTTCGCCCCTTCCTCGCGCCCCAGTCGCAGCAGCAGGCGCGTCCGAGATGTCGGCCCCGTCGCCGGTCGTCCCCCCGCCGGCCGCGCCCGGCGGCCTGTCGGCCGCGTCCCCTCAGCCCTTCCCAAGGCAGGCCAACTCGGCCTCCGCTCCGCCCATCCCAGCCGTCGTGTGCGCATCGTCGGGAGGCAAGCTCGGCCCGCCGGACGCCAGTGCGGCCTGGTCGAACACGAGCGCGGCGGAGGGCGCGAAGGGAAGCGGCCAACGCGGCGAGGAGGAGGAGCAGCAGCAGCAGCAGCAGCTCAGGCCGAGAGTCCAATCGGCTGGCGCGTCCTCTGCGACCAAGGGTGTTGAGCAGCGCAACGGTGAGCCACAAGCTGCTAGCACCGGCCTCAACGTGAGTACATCGTCTTTAGGCTGCGTGATGGACCTGCTCTGGGGAGGGGCCTTCCTTCCTCCCCCCTGTCCCTCGAGTCGATCCCCCCTGCGCCGTTGAAAACAGCTTTCTCGTTGCTCGCGACCACCCATTCTGACCCTTGCAACACCTTCTGGTCCTGCTTCGTTCGTCGTGTCGTCGCCTCGGATGTCCGGTTGGCTGCACCCTCAGCCGCCCTCGAACCTCGACATCGAAGCCCTCATCGCGCTCGCGACGTCGCACTCGCCCCCGCCGGGCTATGTCAACCCGAATGCGCACCGGTCAACGACGCCCAGCTTCGTGTACGGTCCTTCGTCGTCGCCCTTCCCCCACTCGGGCACGCCGACCGGCGGTGACACGCGCGTCGCACTCTTCGTCGGTAACGTCAGTTCCCCTCCCCTTCCTTGCGCGTTGTCCAACTGTCGGTCGCTAGCCGTGCAGTGCTGACGGGGCATCTTCATCCTCTTTCGCTCGCATAGCTGCCGTTTCGTGTGCGATGGCAGGACCTGAAAGACCTGATGCGACGCGCCGGGACGGTCTTAAGGGCAGATGTCGCCCTCGGACCCGACAACCGCAGCAAAGGTCGGTCCACCGTGCTTGCTTACTTCCTTCAGCGCCTCCAGATTGACGTGCTGCGCTCTTTTTTCTCAGGTCACGGCATGGTGCTGATGGGCAGCAGGGAGGACGGCATGCGCGCCATCGGTAGGTCCTTGTGCTGCGCTGTCCCTCACCTCGATGCATACTGATCCAAGGATGATCCGCGGCAGATCTGTTCAATGGCTACAACTGGCAAACGCGCATTCTCGAGGTGCGGCCCGAGCGCCTGCCGCCAGAGTATGAGCAGCACGCGGCGCCCATGCCGACGCTGCACAAGCAGGGCTCGTCGCCATCCATCAACTTCCCGCCGCAGCCGCACCCGCAGTCGGGCGGCATGGGCCCAGCGTCCAATCTGCTCCTCGGCCATCCTCACCTCGGCAGTGTGGGGATGAACGGCAACATGCGCAGTGGGAGTCCGTACAACCTCGGCCGACCACCCTTCCCTCACGGCGGCTCGAGCCCGAGCTTGCAGAGCGCTTCGCCAGCAGCGATGCCGTCGTCTTCCACGCTCGCCAGCGGCGGAACGGCGTCAGCATCCTCACCTCGCACAGCTTCGCCTTCTCTCTCAACTGCGCTACTCAACCACAATCATCAGCAGCAAGTGCGCTCCCTTACGCCCAAAACGACCGCCGCCGTCCCGTCGCCGCTCGGATCGCAGCCCGCGGACGTCAAGTCGCTCGAGCAGGCGCTCGCGTCGAACCTGCGGCTTTCCTCGTCGCCTCAGCCTGCGCCGGCATCGTCACACCGTCTGCCCCCTCCCGGCTCGCTCGGCAGCTTGCCCCCGCCGCCGGCCTTCCCGACGAACGGGCATGCCTACCCGCCCATGTACGCGCAGCAGCCGCGTCGGGACGAGCGGCCGGCTCAGCGTCAACCGGACAACCTTGCAGGACGCGTGCTGTTCGTGGGCAATGTGAGTTTGCTCCTCGCGCCCGCTGAAGCACTTGATCTGACCCCACCTCCTACCGCCAGCTTCCGTTCCATATCCAGTGGCAGGATCTGAAGGTGCGTCCAATGTCAGCGCTCAGTTTGGACTACGCTTAATGCTGCAATTCTACACTTCTGCAGGACCTCTTCCGGACGGCCGGCAACATTCAGCGCGCAAACGTCGCTCTCGGTGGGGATGGACGCAGTAGAGGGTTCGGTTCGGTGCAGTACAGCACTAAGGAGGATGCTGAGATCGCCATCGGTCTGTTCAACGGGTACGTTTTCCCTCCTTGCGAACCTTACTTTGCCCAGCTGATAGCATACGCCCTCTACACACGGCAGGTACGAGCTGAACGGCCGCAAGCTACAGGTCCATCATGAGTCGGCCGACTACACACGCCAACAGCCTCTAGGCGGGCAGTACAACGCACAGGCGCCTCCGCCATCAGCAGTAGCAGCGGCGGCAGCGCAAGTCCAGCAGTCGCATTACCAGCAGCGTGCGCAGCAACAGCTGGGCCAGCTGCAGATGAACTTCACGCAGCCGACGTCTTTCGCGCACGAGTCGTCGTTCTACATTCCCCCTTCGCCTTACCACGGCCCGCCATCGCCCTTCCACGCACCGCCCTCTCCTTACCACCCTCCTCAGTCGCCCTCGGCATACGGCCCTCCCTCGGCATTCCCCTACTTCCCGCCGACGTTCGGTGGTGCTCAACCGTTCGGTAGCCTGCCAAGCACGACCGAAGAGCCAGGCCAGCGGCGCGAGTCTGCCTCGTCTGCTTCGACGAGCGTCCCCGACCCCATGCCGTCGCCTATAGGCCCGCCGCGCGGGCAGCCGCCAGGTCGCATCGCGCTCCCGCCGGCGTACCCGTTCAACAACGGGCCGCCGAGCGCGGGCAGCGCGATGAGCCCCATGCACGGTCGTGGTCTGCCGATGCTCACCCCAAGCATGCCGAGCTTCCAGTTCCACAGCGGCTTTCCTGTACGTTCATATATATATACATATATCTCAGGGCTACAGCTTGGGTCGCTCACCTTCGCTCTCTCATTGCCTTGCAGCAAACGCCTCCGCTGTTCCCGCATTTTCTGTCGCCCGGTCTCGGGCCCATGTCGCCGCCACTCCACTCGCCGCCGTTCTTCAACCCGTTCCTCAACGCAGCACCGGGCGCGCCCATGTTCCTCACGCAGGACAACCCGATGTTCCCTCCGTCGGCCGTCTACCAGCAGGCGCCACCGCCACCGCCGCCACCACCATCGCAGGCAGCAGAAGCGCACGAGGACGCGGAGGCGAGGGAAGACGTGGGCGAACCTGCGTCTGTACCCGTCTTCGCGTCGCTCTCGCGCGACGGCTCGTTCTCGGGCGGACTGGTTGCGGACGGCGAGGGCGAGCGGTTAAGCGAGGACGGCGGGGAGCGATCCAAGACGCCTAAGCCGATGGCAGTGGCGGACGCCAACGGACGGGTGGTGGAGGAGGGAGAAGGCGTAGAGGCGGCCGGCGAGAGATCGTGAGAAGGGAGTAGCAGTGGCTGTAGACGTGTACCATCGAGGAGAGGGCTAAGGGGGTTGGCGAAGAGGGCTTAGGGTATCTTGGACGACAATTGATGATTTCTTTCTTTTGCTTCTGCTTCGCTCGCTTGCACGTTCGCGTTCGTCTCAAAGGGATGGGTCGTCAAGATCATCAAGAGGTCTGCGCATCTACTCTACGGGTCGCACGCGTCTAGAGTCAACCCTAGTAGCCCCACATCTTCTTGCGAAGCTCCTTCGCGCCCGACCGCTCCGTCTTCCAGGCCTCTGACGTCGCCTTCCATCCGGGTCCGTCATCGGCACCCTCACCGATGGCTGCCGCGAGAACTGAGGGGTCAGCGATCGCTCGACTTCCGGGGAAAGCAAAGAGACGCACCGCGCAGCCAGATGTCTGCCGCCTCGGCCTCGGCCGGGAAGCCGACGGTGTGGTGGTTGGCATCGCCAGGCGCGCTATGCGGCATCGGCGGCAAGTCCTTAGGCAGTGAGCGCTTCACCCAAGACCGCGCGACGACCCGCGCTTGGACTTCGGTCAGGCGGAAGGGGACGACCATGTAGTGCAGGCCAATGAAGGCGACCGACGGATCGGGGAGGTAGAAGCACTGCAGACCGTCGTCCAGTCGCTCGACTTGGCTGCCTCCCCGCGGACGGAGCGAGTGGTCGATCTTCTTTGCTGGCAGCTCACCGGGAGCGGCAGACCCTTCCCGCGGCCTGACGACAGGCGCTGAGTTCCAGGGTACATCCTCCGGGTGGACGAAGTCAAAAGCGTAATTGTAACCGGTGGCGAAGATCAGCTGTTCCACTTCGCCGTCTGCGAGCGCCCTGCCGTCGCGGAAGTGAAGCGTGCCAGCCTCATCGACGTGATCGATCTGCGGAAGCAGGTTGACCTCCCTCGTCCACGGCTCCAGCGGCTTGGGGAAGACCTCGTCAGCCGGTACGCGCGTCGACTGGAAGATGGTGGCCCGTTCCGGCGAGTCGGCAGGGAGCGAAAGGTTCTGAACCGACAGGTCGTGCGCGATGTCGCCGCCCGAGGCTCTTGAGCCGACGATGAGCACCTTCTTGCCCTTGAAAGTCTCTGGCGTTCTCCACCAGCGGCTGTAAAGAGCGTGCGTTCAGCAACAGTGCGGAGGTGCGGCTTGACAACGGACGCACCTATGCAAGATCTTTTGCTTGAAGTAGTGCAAACCGGGAACGTACGGGATGAACCTGTGTCGAAAGAAGAGAGGGGGAGCAGTCAGCTCAGTGCTCCAACTAAGGCAAGAGGCGGACGCACGGCTCTGAGTAGTGCCCATTGGCGACGACGACGTGTGAGAAGCGCTCGGTGAAAAGCACCCCGTTGGACTCGCTGTCGATTGACCATCTCGGCTGACCGGCAGGCGAGTGGTACAGCCTCCGTACCGTCGTCGAAAAGCGTATGCAAGGCCGCAGGCCTGCGGAGACGCAGAGAAGGTCAGTGCAGGCGTTCGAGGAGCATCAAGGTTTGACGCACCGAACTCGTTCGCATACCTTGTGAGGTAGGCGTACACGTCGTCATGGCGCGGAAAGACCTCTTTTGTGTCGAAGTCCCGCTCACGGAAGTTCATGCTGCCGATGCCCAGAGAGAGTGCAGTCAGCCCATGTCTGGCGCTGTAAGCGGGAGATGACGAGTGCTGCGCTCACACGGTTCGAGGTAGGTTCGTTCTAAGCGTGTCATAGAGCGCAGTCGGGGGCACAGCACCGGCCCTTTCAGTCGCTGTGTATGGCACGGCGAGGCCTGAGGGCGAGAAGGCGATATGGCAGTCACCGGCGTCAGGCTCAAACGTCCTGCGGATGTAGGACACGAGGTGAGCTCCGGCTGCAGATCACGGCACAGCAAGCAGCGCCTACCAGAGACCTCCGACCTCCTGGCGTGCTTCGTAGGCAACGATCTGACTGCGAGCCACGCCGGCGTCGATGAGCTGCTTGATTTCTGGCGAAGCGGGCTCGAAGGGTCAGGAAGGGGACGATGAAGGCAGCTCAGCAGGCGAGCGTCCAGGACGTACGCGCGAGGCCCAGGGCGCCAGCACCAATAACGGCAACGCGAGTCAGGTCGGGCAGGATAGAGTCGTCGAGCGTGCCCATGGCTTGTGGCAGAGTTGATGAGGAGACGGATGGTTGCGGAAGAAAGAGGACGAGCTGGCTGCTGGACGGGGACGAGCTGCGTGTCGCGCACGGCCTCCGCCGATGAAGCACGTAAGTCGAACGACCCCTCGCAAGGTACTTACTTGCGGCGACAAATAGCAACAGGATATCATAGCAAGCGTCATGCATATGTACAGAGAGAGCGAAGGGTCTACCACGCAGGAGCTAGGTGTCTAACGACTGGCGCAGCCAAGACGCAACCTTGAGCGCCATCACCTCGCTGTGCTCTGTAGCACACCAGGTTCGATTAGCGCAGATCCAGAAGACACAGGGTATCGGCACGCACCCAAGCAAAAGGCATGAGGAATCTGCTCAATACAGCGGAAAACCTGTCGATATAGCGCAGTGTCAGTGAAGCGACATGCTGCAAACGAGCGGCGACTACTGCGGACGCACCCTTTGCAAGCGACCCTCGTTCCCGTCCAATTTCTGGTCCTCCTTGACCTTCAGCACGGCCATGATCTTGTGAGCCTCTTTCTCGTCTACCCAGCCGTCGTTCTTTCCGTAGTACGCCCAGATCTTCTCCCGGTTTGCGGCTAGGAAGTCGAGGTCGGCGTCGAGGATGGTCACCATCTCAGATCGGCCGAGGATGAGCGCAGAGCGGATGACGTGTGGAGAGCGCACGAGCGAGATCGTCGGTTCAGGTGCGAGCAGGCCGAGAAGTCGGGTGGGCGCAATGCGAAAGATGAAGGAAGTTGAGGCGAGAATGGGGAGGGCGAGCGGGCGAAAGATGGGCTGCAGCGTCGCGTATTCTGCGGTCAGATCGGAAGCGCTGAGGAAAAGTAATCAGCGAGTATTGCTCACCCACAAAGCTCGTCCGTTCGGCGTGGCGGCGATCTGGGAAAGTGTCGGGAAAAGCAAGCAGAGATTCTTGATCTGCGGACGCCGCTTGAGGATCTGAGCGACATCTCGGAGATCAGCGCTCTGTCCTAACTCCAACGGCGGCCACGCCATGGGACGTACCTCGACAGCCATCCAGCAGCCGACGCTGTGTCCGCCCACGACAACTTGCGCTTTGGGCCCAAGCACCTCGAAGATGTCGTCGATCATCTCGAGCTTCGCGGCGACCTGCGCCTCGAGATCCAGAGACTCAAGCGAAGCGGGCGCCGGTAGGCTAGGACCATGCCCAATGTGACCGACAGCGAGCAGATCGACGTGATGCGGGAGCTCTGACGAGCTGGCGAGCGTGTCGAGGAACGCGTCGTAGTATCGGACGAGGCCTGCGTCATGCCGGTCAGCCGCCCTGTTCTCGGGAGGGATCGCTTGCACCGATAAGATGTGCCTCACCAGGGTTACCTGCGCGGAAGAGTAGCAAGATGATTCAGTCAGTCGTATCGCCGAGTGAATGGAAGATCTTCGCGCACCGGGGAGGAAGAGGAACAGCGTTCGAGGTCGCCCGGCGTCCGCGGGGGCTCGGCGTTCGCGTGCGGGAACGAAGGTGACCTCAGCCGCACCGGCCTTGTGGTCGTACGTCGTCCAGATGGGCTTGAGAGGCTCTGGGTGAGCGAGTAGGTAGGGCAGCCGAACTGCCGCTGTGCGAAGGGCCATATCGCTCATGTGACAGTCGAGCAGGAGGATGAAGGGGCGGACTTCGCGCAGGCGAACAGATCGTCCCTCCGACCACAGCTCCGCCTCTCCCACAGAAGGAAAAGCTAACGCCCGACTGAAACTTCTCTGCACGCCAAGACGAGGAGAGACCGCGACGCTGCTGCTCGCCGCAGTCGTTGCAAGAGCACAGCTTGGAAGAGGGGTCTGGTGCGCGCCCAGCCAAATGCTCGACGCCATCAATCTGCGTCTCACGCCTTGCCAGAATGTTCACCGCCTGAGGACTCGACAAGGGGACGACTACCGCGTCCGCCAGATCGCCGTGCAGTTCAAGGAGGGAGGGTCGAGCCTGGACGAAACGGCGGCTAGCGACGCAAGTTGAACTCGCGACGAAGTCCAGCTGGCCGGCGTGAGCTACCCCTTCGTCATACGTCGCGCTACGCCCTACCCAAGTACGCTTCCCCTACTGCCACCCTTCCTACGACCACCACTGACGTCTAGCGCCTCGACAAAACTCTTCACTTCGTACCCCTGGGCCCTACGAGAGCGCGCTGCGCTACCTTACTGCCTTCTTCAACAATCCCGCTAGCACGGTCGTTGCGATGCCGTGTCGCCCTCGCCTCCAAGCTCTACTTCCACATGATTACTGCAAGCGCGACAGCAGCGACCGTATCGGTAGATCAGGCTCGACCCAGGAGCAAATCGACCGCAATATTCATCATCCCCTCGGGGCGTTCTGGTTTACTGCTCCATCGCAAGTCGCCTTGCAGTACTCATTCTGCGCCAGTCGTCCCTTCTGTCCTTCTATCGGGTGTCCGTCTACGATCCCACTTTATCCTTCGTTTCCGGCCCCGAGTGCAAGAAAATCTCCCTCGCATCTTGTCTGTGCTCGTCGAATCGTATTGAGATCGCCGCAAGAGGACATGCTGCGCGCAGCCGGCAGGGTCCGGCGGCGTGAGGAAAACGCAGGGGGGAAGCGAGAGACTTGACATCGACCAGACCCCTCCTGCCAATCATCTTCGCACCGTTCAAGATGCCCGGCTTCCTGTCCTCGGTCGTCTACGTGACGTCGTCCTTCCTTCTGGGCGTCATTCTTGTCAACCAGATCGTCAGTACCTGTTCGCTGCGGGCTGGCAGCAGCGTCGAGCTGGCCCATTGTGCGCCGCTTCTTAGACTGACAGTCCCTCTTTCCTTTCGCTTTGCTCCATCGACAGGTTGACTACGACCTGCTGTTTGGCGTTCTGGACGACACGGCGCTCGAGAAGGCCTTCTCGTACTACAAGACGTGGTGGGACGCCCCCGTCGGGGCCAAGGCGCTCCTGCACGCAGCCGCAATCGCGCCCGTGCTCGCATTGACTATCAAGCTCAACGCCTGGACTGAGAGCGCCATCTTCTTCGACGGCAGCTCGCTCGGTACGTTCAACTGTCTTTACATGAGCCTGGGTGCGGACGAGGACTGCCGTGGGCTTGGAAGAGCGGATGTCGACCCGCAAGGGGTGATTGGCCTCGTCCTTGACGCGCTGCTAGCCGATGGGCGCACGCTGCTGGTCGATGGGTGTTAGGCGTCAGAGGCTGACCTTCATGCTGTCATGCTCTTGATCCTGCAGCCCTCCAGGTCGTCACGTTCATCATCTACCTGACGGTTCACATCCCGTCCTTCCGCACTTTCCGTGCGTCCTTCGCTCCTCTTGGGCTTGAGCTCGCAGACTAACGAGCTCACGCTTCCCTCGCCTTATCTTGGTGCCTGATCGCAGTGCCTGCAACAACCGGCACCGACAAGGCGATTTGGACGTTCCTCCCGGCCTCGCCTGTGCCCGAGATACCGCCGACCTACGCAGAGAAGTCGGACGCCGTTCGCGTGCTCGCCGCGGGCAACACGCTGGTCGCGCTCGTGCGTCTCCCTTTCTCAATACCTCGTTTTGCCAACCCAGATGCACAGCATGACTGATATATATTCTCAACCGTGACTACAGTGCCTCCTCGGCGTTATCGGCATGCAGGCCGGCCAGGAGTACGCGCGCAAGACGGAGGAGCGCGAGCAGCGCCAGCTGGACGAGAAAGCTGCGCGCGAGGCAGAGCGCATCAAGAAGGACACGTAGAGGTTGGAGGATGGACTGACTGCCTGTTGATGCCGGAGCGTGAGCACTTGCCTTGGGCCTGGCGGGTGGGCGGAGAAGCTCTAGCCATGGACTAAAGATCATTGTACGGGTGCCCCCCCGGGGGGGGGGGGGAAGATGTTGCGGCCAGCGCGAACGGGAGGTCTGTTCGGGACAGTTGACTATGCAGGGAACGGAGGATCTCGATGCGCCCTTCTCTCCGTCACCCTGCTGTCCCTGTGCCGTCCTCGTGCGCGTCCCCACCTCCCGGTCAAATGTGCCGGTTCAGTGCCGTGCAGCACCGCCCTCCGGCGGGAGCAACTGCACTTCTTCCCCCGGCTGTCGACCTGGTGACCCCTCTTCCGCTCGGCCCTTCACTGACAGGCTCATGTCCTCGTACATGCAGCTCGCGGAGGGCGGGCAACAGAGCGCCCAGAGGCTGCTGCTGAATCAGGGGGACCGAGTGTGCGTCCTCCTCACACTTGTCCATGCTGAAGCTCCGTCGTGCTCGACGAACCTTAGGATCACTGTTCCTTTCCCTGGCCTCCGCCGCGAGTTCCTAGCGGACCGGCGAGGCGAGGCGCTCGTGAGAGACTCATAGCTTCATCCCCGCGCTGCCGCTCATCTCCACCTTGGCGTGCGTCTTGAACTTGCGGCCGGCCCTGTCGCCCGACCGGAACAGGAACTGGCTGCCAAACAGGTCGAGCTCCATCCGCGCCCGGCGCGTCGTGCCCTCCCTTGGCGCGGGAGTCGGGAGCGTAGCGGAGGCGGGGACGACGGGTAGGGGGAGTGAGAGGGCGAAGACTGTCCGGTCTTTGGGGATGATCTTGACCGCGGACGAGGGGGTGACGATCTTGAACGTTGAAGCCGTCTCGTGGATCACGATGCCTCGGACGCCGACGAGGTCTGCATTGGGCGCCGACTTGACTGCAGGACGAAGACCACCGGGTCAGCCTTGGGTCACGGTCTGCGCTGATCGCAGGACGAATGAACGCACCCTTGAGAGTCGCGCCAACAAACTCGGCCTTGGCCATCTTGCCCAACAGCCCTTCAACGTTCCCGTCCATCAGGTTGTCCCCGTTGAGCCTAAGCGCATTGGGCGCCTGCAGCCCAAGCAGGTCGACCATGTACTGCTCCCACATTTCGCCCAGCCCTCTCAGTTGGCTGTAAGACACCTCGCCCGCCTTGGGCGTCCAGATCGACCGCCGCTTTGCCTCCTTACGCGACATGAGGCCGACGACCTTGCGCCGGACGCCGTCCGCCTCGCGCCGCGCCTTGGCCCGCGCCTTGTCGGCCGCGCGTGTCGACGGCCGGGGCGGGTTTGAGAGCGGAACAAGCTTGGACGAGAGCTTGGACGCGTAGACGGCAGGCGGAACGTCGTGCAGGAGCGCGGGAAGCGTCTCGAGCGTCGTCGGCTCGAAGGGCGCGCGCGAGCTGAACTCGAGTCGGGTCGGCTGCGGCATGCTCGGAACGACGGTCAGTCAGAGACTCGAGCAGCCAGAGGACCAAAAGGGTAAGAGCAGGCGCACACGGAGCGACGCCGGCAGCTCGCGGTGGAGATCCGTCTCCTTGCTGCTCGAGGACGCCTTGGTCGACGACGACGAGGCGGCCGTTGGTGCTGCGGGCTGCGCCGGCGGGGGCAGCCTGGAGGACGAGGCCTTTGCGTTGGGCCGGGCGGACATGGCGTGTTACGGGCGAGAGCGGGGGAAACCGAAGTGCGCCGATGTCGTTGCGGGTGGTTGCAGACCGGCCGGGCGGGCGTTCGACGGAGTATGGAGGGCAGCGTGCAGCGGCGGAGGTCGGGCGGTCGGCGGCTCCGGGGCTTTTCTGGACTGCGAGCTGAAATCGCCGCGCGGCCTCGCGCCAGGGGGAGACTCATCGCCCGCCCCACGCTTCCTCCTCCGCCTTCTTGCTCCCTGACCCTCGCTCCCTTCCTCCGCATCCCCCCCCCCCCTTCGCCGCAATCTATCTTGGCGATGCATCGCCTCCCCTCCCTCCTGCCCAGACGGCCGATACCGTTCGCTCGCGCCCTCGCCCGCCCGCCAGCATCCGCCACGGCCCTGCCGGCCGCCTCCCTCCGAACCCTTCGCCGGTCCTTCGCATCGCCGTCGCCGCCATCGGACGGCAGCGACAAGCCTCCGTCGCCTTCCTCGGACAGCTCAAGCAACACCAGAAGCAGTAAAAACGAGGCCGCAACCGACGTCAAGCCGTCGTCAAAGGCCATCGAGGAGCAGGAGACTGGCAAGCCAGCATCGGCCTCCTCCACCGCATCGGACGCGAAGGACCCGCTGGCAGGCTTCTTCGGCCACAAGCCGTCGTCTGCAGACAAGCCCGCGTCCGATGACGTACCCTCGTCGAGCAGCAGCAAGGCTGACGGCAAGGACAAGTCAAAGAAGGAGAAGGCGTCTGGTGCGGCGGGCGAGAAGGACGGTGGCAAGCTTGGAGACAAGAAGAAGGCCGAGGACGCCTTCAAGAACGGCTTCTTCAGCGGCGGGCCCAACGGCACGCCTAGCCAGCCGAGCAACAAGGCGCTGTTCATGTCGGGAGTCGCGTGCGTCTCTGTCGTTACTTGGTCCGCCGCCCGAGGTGTACGTGCATGAAGCGCAGTGGGCTGACTTCTTGCTCCGGTCGCACCGCAGTACGATGCTCGTCTACTCTTACCTGACAAGCGACTCGTCATCGTCGAAGGAGATCACGTACCAGGAGTTGTGCGTTCCCTTCTTGCTCTGGGATCTGTCGAGGCGTCGAGGCTTGGGCTGACCTGCGCTTTCGGGCCTGGCAGCCGCAACTCGTTGCTGTCCAAGGGCCTTGTTTCCAAGCTCACAGTCGTCAACCACTCGCGCGTTGTCGTCCACGTGAAGTCGCCCGCGCAGACGTCGGCCGCCCAGTCCTCTTCCGTCTGGGACGCTGGCGCGGTCGACCCCGCCTCGACGTTGCCCTCGCCGCCGCCGACGAGCAGCGGGCCGGGCAGTGCCAACCCGACGCCCTATCACTTCACGATCGGCTCGCCCGAGGCGTTTGAGCGTTCGCTCGAGGCCGACCAGGACGCGCTCGGCGTCCCGCTTACGGCGCGCATCCCCGTCCAGTACTCGAGCTCGAGCTCGATGTGGGAGTGGGTGTTCAGCCTCGCGCCGACCGCGCTGCTCGTCGGTGTCATCGTCTGGAGCACGCGCAAGGCTATGCCGGGTGGCGGTGGAGGTGGTGGCCCGGGTGGTATCTTCGGCGTCGGCAAGTCCAAGGCCAAGATGTTCAAGTGGGTCCTCCCTCCGCTGTAGCGCAGTCAGGTATGTGACACTGACGCTGACTTCTTCGCAGCCACGAGACCGACATTGCCGTCAAGTTCAAGGACGTTGCCGGCATGGACGAGGCCAAGGTCGAGATCATGGAGTTTGTCAAGTTCCTCAAGCAGCCTGCAAAGTTTCTCGCGCTCGGAGCCAAGATCCCCCGTGGCGCCATCCTCTCTGGTCCCCCCGGAACCGGAAAGACGCTGATCGCTAAGGCGACGGCGGGCGAGGCCGGTGTGCCCTTCTTCTCGGTGTCGGGCTCCGAGTTTGTCGAGATGTTTGTCGGCGTCGGCTCGTCGCGTGTGCGCGACCTGTTCGCCAATGCGAAGAAGAACGCGCCGTCGATTGTCTTTATCGACGAGATCGACGCGATTGGCAAGGCCCGCGGCAAGGGCGGCAGCCTCGGCGGCAACGACGAGCGCGAGTCCACGCTCAACCAGCTGCTGGTCGAGATGGACGGCTTCGCCGGCAACGAGCACGTTGTCGTTCTTGCGGGCACAAACCGGGCCGATGTGCTCGATAGCGCGCTCATGCGACCGGGCAGGTTCGACCGCCATATCGCCATCGACCGGCCCGACATCTCTGGCCGCAAGCAGATCTTCCACGTCCACCTGCGCCCGCTCGTGCTGCACGAGTCGCTCGCGGCCGACTACATCGCCGAGAAGCTCTCGGTCCTCACGCCCGGTTTCTCGGGCGCTGACATCGCAAACGTCTGCAACGAGGCTGCGTTGCACTGCGCCCGTCGCGACGGCAAGGCCATTGAGGAGAAGGACTTTGAGTCGGCAATCGAGCGTGTCATTGTCGGCCTCGAGCGCAAGAGCCGCGTGCTCGGCAAGGAGGAGAAGCGCACCGTCGCTTACCACGAGGCCGGCCACGCCGTCTGCGGCTGGTTCCTCGAGCACGCCGACCCGCTGCTCAAGGTCTCGATCATCCCGCGCGGTGTCGGTGCTCTCGGTTACGCTCAGGTTCGTTTTTCGCGCGACTGTGTCCCCCCTTTCTCCTGCAGCTGGACTGACCCGTCCTACTGCTTGCCATAACGCAGTACTTGCCCAAGGAGCGCTTCCTTTACACAACCGAGCAGCTGCTCGACTCGATGTGCATGACGCTCGGCGGCCGCGTTGCCGAGGAGATCTTCTTCGGCCGCATCACGACGGGCGCGTCGGACGACCTGCAGAAGGTGACCAAGATGGCGTGGGAGATTTGCTCAAACTACGGCATGAACGACGCCATCGGCCCCGTTTCGTACGGCCGGCGCGACCAGGAGAGCTTCCAGAAGCCGTTCAGTGAGAAGACGGGCGAGATGCTCGATGAGGAGGTGCGCGCGCCGGCTTGGTTTCGTCCCTGATTCGTGGCCTGACCCCATCCATTCTCCGTCTCGCAGGTTCGCAAGATGATCCAGGACGCGCGGGAGCGCACGCGGCAGCTCCTGACGGACAAGCGGGAGCAGGTCGAGCTTGTCGCACAGCAGTTGCTTGAGAAGGAGATCCTGACGAGGTGCGCTCTGGCTCAACATTTCCTCAGCGGCCTCCTGTTGCCCTTGGCTGACTTGGTTCTTTGCTCGCGGCGCAGAGAGTCGATGGTCGCCCTTCTCGGCCGACGGCCGTTTGACACGCGCGACGAGATGGACGACCTGCTCGACAAGCAGAAGGGCGAGCAGCCTCACATCCCCCTACCCGACGAGAACACGCCCGGCGGGCGCGACTCGACGCCGGGCATCCCCAACCTCGAGCCCGGGTCGCTTCCGTCCATGTAAACTCCGCCCCACGGTTCCCTCCCTCGCCGCCTTCTCACGATGCCTATCTTGTTCCCTTCCTCTTCCACGACCCTTTCCGACCCCTCTCGCCAGCACTGCTCCGTCTACCTCTCTACTCTGTCGCTGCATCGCATGCTCTGTCCAACACCTGTATCGATGAAGGGGCGCACCGTCACAACTTGTCCGACTCTAGGCTCGCAAAGAGGGGGCTTCCACGTCGGGCGGAGAAAATGTCCCATTCTGGTGCGCAGGAAGGGCAAATCATGAAGCAAGTGCCGCGATGCGTACAATGCGCGCGGGCCCTCGCTTGTCAGTTGTGGCTTTGCTCTCCGCTGGCAGCTCACGACCGACCACCCCCAGCACCCCATCCAGACAGACCTCTTGAAGCAAGCAAACACCAGCCTCGCACCCCAGCTAGTGACCCTCTCGCACTTCCTGAAGCACAACTTGACCGAGTGAGTCTATGGCATGGCTCTGGAGACCGCCCACCCCCCTCCCCTCACTCACTCCTTCCCTTCATCCCACCTTGCACCTCGCTCGTACCCTTCCATCCCCGACAGGCATTACACCGCGCTCCCTCTCTGCATGCCTTCGCACTCCCTTTCTCCCGGCTCGCCTTCCTTCAAGCTCAACTTGCTCTCCAACAAGTTCCGCAAGAGCCCATCACCGCCGCCGCCGTCGTCGCAGCCCCCTGCAAGCATGCCGGACACGCCGTTCGGCTCGGCCCCTTCCACCTCGTCCTTCGCTAACTACCGTCCGGGAGGCTCGTACGGCGGCTCAGTTGGAAGCGGCAGCAGCAGCAGCAACGCTGCTGGCGGTGGAGGAGACGGCCCGTCGACGAGGTCGCGTTCGTCGTCGCAGCCCATGAGGCCGACGAGTCGCAGCAACGCGCCCTCGCTCTCCCGTCACCAGTCACACCTCAACTTCAAGGACGCCATGGCGCCGCCATCGACGACGATCGTCCCGACGGGCTCGTCCTCGGGCCAGGGCGCCGAGAAGAAGAAGAAGGGCCGTGGCAGGAGCGCGAGTCTCGTGACAGTCACGCAGGTGGGCGGCGAAGAGATGGACGGCGCGGACATGGGCACGCTCGGCACGCAGAATTGGGAGTGGGTCGACCGCAAGGGTGCGTTCTTCTGCCTTGCCTGTCTCGTTGGAGCTCCGCTGTCAGCAGAGCCTGAGTCAGAATGACGGTGGCGGTAGGAGAAGCTCGAGCTGACCCCCCACACTCTGCGCAGGCGCATGGGCGATCCACCCCATCCTCATCCTCATTGGCAAGCTTGTGTTCGACTCGATTCCGGGCATCGATCCGGACGTGAGCTGGACCCTCGTAACGTGCGGCTACATGGCTGTGAGTTTGCCTCGCGTCTCGTCAGGTCGTACGACGCGCTGACAACACGACTGCGCCCGTTCGACAGGTCTCCTACCTCATCTTCCACCAGATGACCGGCCTGCCGTTTGAGAACACGTGCGTGCATTGGTGACTCTGTGCTGCTGCAGGTCGCAGGCTGATCATCTACCTCTGATCGCAGGATGGCGACGGGCGGCGCCTACGACGACCTGACGCTCTGGGAGCAAATCGACAATGGTGCTCAGTACACGCCGGCCAAGAAGTGGCTGACAAGCGTGCCCATCGGACTGTCAGTCTCTCTCTCTCTCTCTTTCTGTACGCAGTCGCTCACAGCTAAACCCTCCTTGCTCTCAGGTTCTTGATTTCGACGCATTACACCAAGTACAATCCGCTACTGTTCTCGATTAACACCGTCGCTCTTGCCTGCGTCCTCATCCCCAAGCTGCCTGCTGTGTGTCGTCTCACTTATGTCGACATGGTCGGTCCTCTTGCTGACAATCCTAACGTTGTTGTAGGTCCACCGATTGCGCTTCGAGTTCCTTGGCGGCGCGGAGGCGTCCACGTTCCCCACCCCGGCCAACTCGCGACCATCTAGTCCAAAGCTAGCCCCGACGCGCGTGATGCGCGGTAGCGTCGAGCCTGAGGAGACGATCCTCGAGGAGGACGAAGACAGCACGCGCAGACGCTTCTGAGCCTCGGCAGGCTGCCCGATCGGACTCTCGCTTCAGCCCTCCCCTAGACACCTCTATCCCTCGTTACGATCCCTCTGCTTGTCGCTCCTCCTCCTCCCCGCTCTCATCTCGCACAAACCTGTTACTTGCTTTCCTTCCTTCCCTCGCGCTTCCACCCCTCTTCTCTGTTCTTTGATGCGATGAGGTTGACGACTTGTGCGTCGGCCTGCGAGAACTTGTGCGCGCGCAGGGAAGCTGGGCCGACAGCTCTGAACACCCACCCGACCTCCGGCTTGCAGCTCCCCCTCAGAGCTTGGTCTACAGTAGCACCCTCCAGCAACCACTTATCTCTACGACAGCAGTCTGAATCATGGCGGAAGTCGCTCAGGACATCGTGAGCCCTCATACGCCTCGTCCGGCCCACGACCGTCCGAGCATGCACCGTCTAACGTTCGCTATAACGCCGATCTTCGCAGCGCAATACTCTCCCGTACACGGATGAGACGGTCGTCAGCTACATTGTCGGCCTGCTCGAGGACGAGGAGGAGGAGGAGCAGGAGATTCTGACGATGAGCAGGGGCATGCTCGAGGGTGGCCCGAACGGCGACGACAAGGTGGCCGAGCTCGACGCCCTGTCCGTGCCTGTCCCTCATCGCTGCGTTGCCTGCCCGCTTTTGCTTACAGATGTCGAGGCCTTGTGCACAGCATCAGCCGTCTCTCGGCGTTCCTCGCGGCGTCGTCGACGAGGCAGGCGCCCAAGAAGACCTACGCCCCGCGCCAGCTCGAACACGTCGTCGACATGCGCAAGACGGGTCAGGCCCTCGCAGCTGCCATCGGCCTGAACGGCCAGGTCGACCTCGAGCACCACGGCAAGGCGAATGTACGCCTCGTCTTCTCAAATGCGGTTCGAGGCATCAGCCCTGGGCAGCCGCTGACCTCCCCGGGTTTATGCGCAGGCGAGTCGAGTCGACCTCAAGAAGCTCGAGAAAGCCGAGGCCAAGATCAAGGCCAAGCTCGAGAAGCGCAACCGCAAGGACCTGTACGAGGGCTCGAAGCTCATGGAGATGCAGCAGAAGAAGGTCCGTCGAGCGTCTGCTGTTGTCAACGTGCCCGACTCCATGTGCTGACCTCTCCTGCGCTTTGCGTTCTGTTCCCTTTGCTTTCGATGATGTTAGGAGTCATACGAGGAGATGTTCATGAAGGTATGCCCGAGTACTTTGTCGCCTTTAGACGGGCCCAGTGCTGATCTTCTTACTCCGCCGCGGTCTTCTAGGTCAACCCGCTCACGCTCGGCGACTCGAAGGGCAAGTCGAAGGACATCCACCTTGCCAACATCGACGTCACTTTCGGCTCGCTTCGCATCCTCTCCAACGCCGCCCTCACGCTCGCACACGGCCGTCGCTACGGTATCATTGGTCGCAACGGTATTGGAAAGTCGACGCTCCTGCGGCACATGGCCCTCAGGGAGGTACCGATCCCGCAGCACATCTCCGTCCTGTGAGTTGCGGGTTGCCATGCACGTGAACGCCCGTCCCCACTGACTTTTGTTACTGCGCATCAGCTACGTCGAGCAGGAGATTATCGGCGACGACACGCCTGCAATCGAGTCCGTCTTGCAGGCCGATGTCTGGCGGCATCACCTGCTCACGCAGGAGAAGCAGCTCAACGACCAGCTCAACTCGTCTGACGTACCCGAGGCGGAGAAGGACGAGATCACGACCAAGCTCGGCGAGGTCCAGAAGAAGCTCATCGATATCGAGGCCGAATCGGGCCCGGCGCGTGCTGCGCAGCTCCTTGTCGGTCTTGGTTTCGAGGTCGAGGACCAGCAGAAGCCGACGCGCGCGTTCTCGGGAGGTTGGCGGTTCGTTCTGAGCTGTTGCCATTGCCGCCGTGCCAGTGCTGAAGCCTTCCATCCGACAGCATGCGACTCGCGCTGGCGCGTGCGCTGTTCGTCAAGCCCGACTTGCTCATGCTCGACGAGCCGTCGAACATGCTGGATCTTAACGCCGTGCGTGCCGTGTTCCTCATCTGCGCGGTGCTCAGGCTGATCCCTTCTTTTGTATTGTAGATCGCCTGGCTGGAAGACTACCTGCAAAGCTGGCCGTCGACGCTCGTCGTCGTGTCGCACGATCGATCGTTCCTCGACGCGGTTGCCACCGAGTGCGTCCCTTTACGCACTCGATCATCTTTAGATCCCTGCTGACCGCCCCTCTTGACTCTGTAGCATCATCTGGCAGCACTCCGAGCGCCTCGACTAGTTCGTCCGCTGCTCTGGCCTCTCTCGCCCGTAAAGAACTGACCGCTCTGCTCTTGCCCCGTTCCACAGCTTCAAGGGCAACTTTACCCAGTTCTACGCGACCAAGACGGACCGCCTGCTGACGCAGAAAAAGGAGTACGAGACGCAGCTCGCGTACCGGCAGCACCTGCAGGCGTTCATCGACCGCTGGCGGTACAACGCCAACCGCGCGGCGCAGGCGCAGTCCAAGATCAAGATCCTCGAGAAGCTGCCCGAGCTGGAGCCGCCGGAGAAGGAGGACTCGGAGTCCTTCAAGTTCCCCGACACGGAGAAGATCTCGCCGCCTCTGCTGCAGCTGAGCGACGTCACGTTCGGCTACACGAAGGACAAGGTTATCCTTCGCGACGTCAATATCGACGTCAGCCTCGACTCGCGCATCGCCGTCATCGGGCCCAACGGCGCGGGCAAGTCGACCCTCATCAAGCTGCTCGTCGGCGACCTCGACCCTCTCGCGGGCAACGCCGTCCGCAACGGCCGACTGCGTATCGCCTTCTTCGCCCAGCACGTGCGTCCACTTGCCTTTCGATTTCTCTCCACCCGTTCAAAGGAGTTTTGACTGACTTTTTGGGTACCCTCATCGCAGCACGTCGATTCGCTCGACCTGACCCTCTCGCCTGTCGCGTTCCTCAACGCCAAGTTCCCCGGCCAGGGCGAGCAGGAGTACCGCGCGCATCTGGGCGCGTTCGGCATCACCGGCCTGACGGGCCTGCAGAAGATCGGCACGCTGTCGGGTGCGTCTCCGTCTCTGTGGAAGCTGTCCCGATAACCGACGCTGGCTGACTCCGGCTCGCACCCCTCCTTCATGTGTGCCTGCAGGAGGACAGAAGAGCCGAGTGGCGTTCGCCGTGCTCAGCATGCAGAAGCCGCACATCATCCTGCTCGACGAGGTTTGTCCTTTCCCTCCTACCTCCGCCGCCTTTCGGCCTCATGCTTACCCGCGCTCATGACTCCCCCCCCCCCCCCCCCCCCCCCCCCCCCCCCCCCCCACCCCCAACCCCCACCCCCCCCCCCCCCCCCCCCCCCCCCCCCCCCACCACCCCCCCCCCCCCGCCCGGCCCCCCCCCGCCCCGC
>MVAM01000077.1:6272-69443 GCA_014825675.1 Cystofilobasidium ferigula | reverse complement strand
CGTGAGTAGACGCATAAAGGACAGCTCGCGGCAGTAGCGGAGGACGAAAGAAGCGAGGGTGGGGAGGGGGGGGGAGGGGGGGGGGAGGGCGGGGGGGGGGGGGGGGGGGGGGGGACGTACCTCCACACTCATGGTCGGCAGCGCCGATGAAGACGGTGTCGTCGTCCTCGTCAACGAAGTCCTTGAGGACTTGGACGGCCTTGTTCCACTCGAGGATCTCGTGGAGGTGCGAAGGCAGGTCGTTGGAGTGACCGGCGTGGTCGATACGCGAGCCCTGCATGCGACAAGTCGGGTCAGCGACCTCAGGAAACGAGCAGCGAAGAACGACGTACCTCGACGAAAAGGAAGAAGCCCTGCTCGGTATCCTGAGTGGCGAGCTTAAGAGCCTGAAGGGCGGTGGCAGTCATCTCGGAGAGCGAGGGCTCCTTGGTGGCGTTGCGGTCGACCTCGTACGACATGTGCGAGCTGGTGTACAGGCCGAGGATGGGGAGCTGCGCTGTGTTTCCGCCGCCGAGGGCGTCAAAGCCAGCGCGGTCCTGGTGGACGGAGTAGCCTCGCTCAGCGGCAAGAGCGAACAGGTCGGTGTCGTCGTCGCGGCAGGACGACTCGGTGCTGTTGCCGACGAAGTAGCACGCGCCACCGCCCATGAGGAGGTCGACGGTGTGGCCAAGAGGAGTGCTGCCGATGAGCTGCTCGGCGATCTTGCCCTCGATGTCGCGGTCGTAGATGTGCGAGGCGAACGCAGCGGGCGAAGCGTGCGTGATGCGCGACGTGACGACCATGCCGGTGGTCCATCCCTGGGCCTTGGCGGCCTCAAGGACTGGCGGGGGTCAAGGAAAATGATATCAGCAGCCGTTTAAGCGGCTTTTTGAGAGCGGCTGTGCTCACCAGTACCGATAGGCGCAGCGTCCTCGTCGACACCGATACCTCCGTTGTAGGTGCGAACGCCCGAGGCGTCTGCAAGATTGAAAAGAGAAAAAGAGATCATGAGCAAGTCTTTCCACGACCCGAAGCTGTGAGCATCCGCTCACAGGCCGTGGCTGCGGCGGCGGAGTCGGTCACAAACGAGTCGGACGAGCGCGTACGGACGCTACCGATTTGAACGGTGTCGGCAGGGAGCTGCGTGTGCCAGTCAAGGCCGTTGATCTGCTGGTAGTAGTCACGAGCGAATGCTTGGCTCGCTGGGCCGAAACCGTCGGGGAGCGTAAACACGAAGTTGCGAGCCTTGGTCTTCTTGCCCTGGGCCGGGGTGAGGGGCTGGCCGTAGGAGTTCTTGCCCTGGCCGACATTGGGCGGGCCGAACGACTGGCGCGAGCCGTCCTCGCCCTTGGTATTCTTGGGGGCAATGACAGGTGCCCAGGCGGTCTGGAGAGGTGCTGGGACAGGGCAGGTCGCAGACGTAGCGGCGGCGCTTTCGTTGGCGGCCGACTGACGGGGGAGGAGCTGGTTGGGCAGGTAGGCAGCGTTGGCACCCTGGATGGCGAGGAGGGCAAGGGCCTACGCGATATCGAATCCATGTCAGATGGGATGCACGGAAGGAGTGCTGCTTGAGTCTTTTACTCACCGAGGTCGAAAGGAGGGCGGACATCTCGTCGGTCGCAGAAAGGAGGATAAGGGGAAGGGCGATGATCAGCGCCCTCGGTCGACGGTACGTCTCTCTTTTGAAGAAACTGCAGCTTGACACCGGCAGCCCACGTTCAGACGAACGCAAGAGACCGGATGTCGATGTGGGCTGCGAGTGCAACGGCGCCCATGCAGCCGCTTACCCCGCGCGCGACGCGCGCATCACAGCACCAAGGCGCCGGCGAGAACGTGCAGCAAGCGATCTCTTCAAAAGACGGATACATTAGCCGAATTCTGCAGCGCAGACATCAGCTGAAGGTCCGCGCAAGGTGAGCTTCGTGAAGGCGGGAGAGAAGCTCGTTCCAACCTCGAAGGACTCCCCCCTCCCCTGAGCTTGCCCTCCTTCTTGTAAGCTCGCGACCCCTGCGACCGTTTCGTCCGTGCACAGTCGAGACAGTCCTCTGACCCAACTTTGATGATGAGCTGGCGGCGCACACGGGCGTGCGGGGCGGAGTGCCGTCCTGGCGGCGTCAGGCCTCTTGGCGCTACGTCGAGTCGAGGGCGAACGTGGACGGCGGCCGGACGAGCCTCGAGCCGGCCCATCGCGAAGCAGACGGCAGGCCTCGAGGTCCTCGAGTCGTCAGCTGAAGCAGTGAGCCTGACCTCTGGGGAGGGGAGGGGGGAGCCAGATCTTGCAGCAGCTCGAGCTCGTCGGCCGGGGGTAGCCGGCGCCCGCTTGCCGACGACCTGCGCGTCCGTCCGCTTGCAGGCAGGCAAACCCCGTATCTTGGGGCAGACCGCTGGGCAACTCGGATTTCGTTGGTGGCGTTATCAGTTTCGCGCGCGCAGCTATCCGTCCCACGCCTTGAGCTGCCTTCATGCCCAGCTCTGTCCTCCTCTTGCACATGATGCGAATCCCTTGCGTTCCTTGCTGAAGCAAGGGGAAGCAGCTTTCTACCGATGCAGGCACGATTGCGCCCTAACTTCCCTGGTCACGCCTGATTGGCTTCTTCGTCTGGCGCTCGTAGCCTCCATGGGAACCGGCGTTCACGGCAGAGCTTGCTGCTCAGAACCGGATCTTGCTGACATGGCTGCTAAGCCTCAACCGTCGTTTGCTTACGCAAAGAGCTTGTCCGCGAGACGATCTTGGTCAGGCAAAACCTCGCCTCGGTCCAGCTGAACGCGTCGCCTCGACCGAGGTTGGATCAGCACGGCGGCGCAGCACCTGGGCCTAAAAGTCGGGGCACGACGACCTCTCCTGCCTGTCAACAATATCTCGCCTCCTCATCCCCAGCCTCTCTCGCTCTACCACTCGTCGCCATGTCGACCGACCCAAAGAACGTCGTGGTTATCGGTGCTGTGAGTGTCCCTTCAAGCTCGTCGCCGTCCTCCGATGCTCGCCTGCTGAAGCTTGAAGGCTAACGAGCATATGCATCCGCACGCGCTGCCCTGCATAGTCGTCTGCGGGTGCGGCCATCGCTCGCCAGCTCGAGAAGAAGCTCCCTCCGACGCACCGTGTGGTCCTGATTGACAGCAGCAGCTTCAGCTTCTTTCCGATCGCTGCCCTCCGAGGTGCGTCCCGCTTGCTGATCGACCAGCGGACCCACCGACAGCTAAAGACTCCCTTTCACAGCTGCCGTGGTCCCCGGATGGGAGGAGAAGGTCTTTGCCGAGCTCGAGACGTTTTTCTCCAAGGGCTCCCGTCACGTCGTTTTGCCCTCGACGCGGGTCACGCAGCTGGCCGATGACTTCGTCGAGGTCGACCACGCGAACGAGGCGCAGGGCTTCAGTACCCGTATTCCATTTGAGGTACGCTTCCTTTTTGCTTGTCGCCTGCTTACATCGGTATGACTCACTCGACAGCCTGCAGTACGCCGTCCTCGCAACCGGCTCGACGTACGGCTCACCCATGAGGCTCATAGCCAAGTCGACCGAGGCCGGCAAAGAGTCGCTCCGCGCGCTGCAAAAGGAGGTCGCTGCAGCGCAGTCCATCGTCCTCGTCGGTGGAGGCACGGTTGGCATCGAGTACGCGGGCGAGATACTCGAGCACCACCCGAAAAAGAAGGTCACCCTCATCCAGGTGCGCGGCCCGGCCTCTCCAGCTTGATCGTTCAAGGGCTGACATGAGTCTATCTTCTTGCAGGCGAGCAACCGGCTGCTCAACGACGACTGGCCGATGAAGCTCTCTGACCGACTCGCCGACGACCTCAAGGCGCTTGGCTGCGAGGTCATCTACGGCGAGAAAGTCCCAACCGACGTGCTCGAGCGGAAGCAGGGCACGATCGCGCTCAAGGACGGCAAGCAGATTCAAGGTGCGCGCGCACCTTCTGCTCTGTTGGCGTTCAAGAGCACGTCCTGACAGTCCAATCGCGACTTGCAGCCGACTTGATCTTCGCCACTGCCGGTATCAAGCCCAACTCGCAGCTCGTGGCCGCCGCTGCGCCCGAGGCCCTGACCGCCAAGGGCTTTGTCAAGGTGGACCCCAACCTCAAGGTGCGTTACGCCAACTTATCACGGCAGCCTCGCTCCTTTCGCTGAGGTCTTCCCTTTGACGATCGCAGATCGACTCGCAGCAGGGACCCTTTGCGAGCGGCAAGTACTTCGCCGCCGGCGACGTCGCTAATAGCCCAGGTGGCCCGACGGCGATCAGCGCCGGAAACGACGGCGGCGTCGTTGCAGCCAACGTACTCGCCCTCGTCTCCGGTTCGTCTTCGCTCAAGAAGGTCTCGCACCCCGGCAAGTTCATCCTGATTCCTGTGGGATCCAAGCGCGGCGGGGGGCAGCTGCCTTTGGTCGGCACGGTCGGCAACTGGATCACGAGCAAGATCAAGGGCACGAGCCTGTTTGTCGACAAGTTCGCGGCGACCTTCCCTGCCAACCGGGCGTAAGTTCGTGCTCATTTCGTTTCTTTTCTTGATGCGCTGCTTCAACTGAGCTGACGTCCTGACCTCGACCCTTTTTCTCGGTCCACAGGTCGGAACCCGCTCGATCCAGCAGCATGAGCTTGCACCTCCTCGGCGCTTCCCTCCTAATCGGCGCCGCCGCCATCCTCCTCGTCCAGACCGGTCACCTCGACCGCAAGTCGCTCGCTCTTTCCCTCATGTAGACCTCGCATCTCCTGTTGTCTTCACGCCCTGATGCCATGATGCCTCCATGACCACATCTGCACGCCTGCTCGCTATCAATCGCGACGACGTGCGCGTGCGAACTGACCATCCCATTGAGGGCAGTACATGTTGTACAACAGCCCCGTCGTTGGGGGGAGGAATGCAAGAGGGGAAGCTGCTATCGGCGAATAGCCGCCATTTTGGTGATCCAAGAAAGGGGAAGATTTAGACGCTGTTGCTCTCGAGCTTGTCCTCCTTGTCCTCGGGCACGGCGTCGAACTCGCGCCAGCCAAAGATGGCGTCCATGTCCTCGAGCGTCTTGCCCTTGAGCTCTGCGAGTAGCGCGTAGCCGTAAGCATAACTCTGGAGAATGACCGGACTAGGAGGCGTACCAGGGATGAAGAAGTACGCGAAGATGACGGCCAGGACGCAGACCGAGCCGAAGAAGAAAAACCTGCGCGAGAGGAATAGACTCGTGTCAGCACAGAACCACAACCTGCGCTGCAAAAGACGCACATGCCGTAGCCAAGCGAGTTCGCCATTTTTGTCGCACTTCGGGCGATGACGAACTGCCAGAGCCACTGCGACATGGCGGTGAACGCGCCGGCGAACGACCGCAGGCGAAGGGGGAAGATCTCGGCGCACTGCAGTTCGAGGGTTAGCGGCTTTGCGTGCACGAAAGATGGACGAAGCAGGACGCACGATGATCCACGCGAGGCCGTTCCAGGATGCGCAGAAGGCCATTCCGAAGATCATAATGGCTGCGGTGGCCGCCCGTCCCCCTGCGGCGGTGCTGGCCGAGACGGCTTCGCCCGCTGAGCCGATGGACAATGAGGCCCAGTCAGCTACTTGTACCGAGGGACAAAGGCAAGCAGACAAAAAACTAGCCTTGAGGGTGGCCGATCTTGATGAAGGCGCCGATGTAGTACATGCACGCGGCGCACGTAAGGCCGCCCCAAAGGAGGGGCTTTCGTCGGCCGATGATGTCCACGAAGAAGCCAAGGAAGATGACCGACGCGACGGCCTTGAGGGCGCCATAGATGCCGGTGTAGAGACTTGTGTCGGAGATGCCGATGGACGAGAAGATCGAGACCGAGTAGTAGTTGATGGCGTTCGTGCCGACCATCTGCAGTCCCGAATGTCAGCAAGGTGCATCCTAACGAGGGAGGAACGGAAGACCAACGTTCTGGAACATCATGATGAGGAATCTAAGCGGCAAAGTCCTGTCAGCTGTGCAGGCTTGATCGAGCAGTGAACGAACGCACCCGATCGCGAATCGTCCTCGCACACCGCGCGCGAAGACATACTTGCCCAGCCCCTTCCAGTACGCCTTGAACCATGCCCAGTGTCCGTCGCGACGGTCCTTGTTCTTGAGCAGCGCGACGTCGCGGACCTGGCTTTCGATGGCTTCCATCTCCTCGAGGATGTAAGGGTGGTCCGCGGGAAGGTTGCGGAGACGAGCCAGGTTGGTGAGTGCCTGTTCGGGCCGGCCTTGTTTAATGAGGAAGCGCGGCGTCTCGCTCAGGAAGAGCTGGTGATCACAGGTCAGTGTTAGTACAAACAAATCCCTGAGTAGTTGAAATTGGTGGGACGCACGAGCGAAATGAGGAGGATGCCGGAAGGGATGAGCTGCACAGCCTGCGGGATCCTCCAGCTCTTGGCTGAGTGGATGTCCTGGTGCTGCTTAATGGCGTAGTTGATCTGCGAAGGGGCGCTCGTCAGTTACTGACAAGGCGAAGGGCAGGCACGGTCCTACTCACCCAGAAGCCTGAAGCCGCGCAGCAGGTTATCATCAGCGATGGCCTTGAACTAGCTCGAAAAAGTGGAGAACGCACCAACGACCGCGCCGACCTGGTAAGCGATCTCGTAGAAACCGATGAGCTGGCCTCGGATTGCTGGGAGGGAAATCTCCGCGAGGTAAACGGGTGCAGCGCAGGTGATTCCGCCAACACCCAGACCCCTGCAGACTCAGCGAGCGTCAGCACGCAAAGCCCTCGACACAAGATGCGCATGGACAGACACAAGCGCTCGGCCGGCGTATATGTACGAGAGCTGGTGCGTAGCGACCGTCTGCAAAATGGCGCCGACGATGAAGACAACCGTTGCCACGATCAGGGCGTTCTTGCGGCCAAAGGACTCCATGAGCGGGAAGCCGAAGAGCGCGCCGCCGAAGGCGCCTGCCTGGAAGGTCGACACAATGTTGGCCGAGATGTTCTGTAGAGGGAAAGGACGTCAGCGACAGGGCTCCCCAAGCGCGACGTTCAACGGAGTGAACGCACACTCGACTGGGCCTTCGTGAGGCCGCTCAAGCCAAAGTCGCGCGTGAAGCTGGGGAGCGTGATAGTGACTCTGAGGTAGGAGCATTACAGTCAGCACGAAACTCATCTGGAGAGCCAAGACTGGACGCACCCGATGTAGGATGAGTCTGCGCACGAGAGGAAACGACACGAGAGCGGAGTTCAGCGCCGGCCGACTCGCGCAGGGACGTAAGCGGCGACACACCATAGCCGAACAAGCAAGCGCCCCAAGCGACGGCGATGGCGCTGAGGTACAGTCGGAGGTTGCTGCAGGCGGAACGAGGCGCAGGGCGTCAGGGATAGGTCTTTGGTGGTCGGTCCGCGCAGAAGTGCAGCCGTGGCGCGACTTCTTGTCGTCGGCCGACGCCAGCTGCCTCCTGCCGCAACAGAAGCGAAACGACTCTGGAAGGAGAAGACGCCGGACTGACTAGACCTGAGGCGGCGTGGGCCTGTCTTCCTTTGCTCTGACGAACATGCTGCCTTCAAGCGGTTGGGCTGCAACGAGCTGTGTGACTTGGCGCGCGCGAAAAGGAGCTCGGGCCGCGGGCGTGGTTGCTGGGAGACCGCCGCCTGGCAACCCCGCAGCTGATCTCCCGAGTACTTCTCATATATCAGCGTCGACCCGCCCACGTTGCATCCTCCCGGCCGGTCCCTCTCCCCGGCGGCTGGACGCGTACATCACTCGCAAGCCGCATCGATCGCTGCTCAGTGCCTCAGCTCCAGCGCCAAAAACTGCCTTCGCCGCCGCCGAACGACACCGCTCTCGTGCTCCCCTTTGCCGCAGCAGCCCGACAGCCATGCCCACCGTCGTCGTGCAGGTCGCCGCCAGCCTGGCCATCTTCCCCGCCCTCTACACCGCCAGCATCGCCTGCTTCCCCTCGCGTCTCTCGGCGCTGCAGCCGAAACGACGCGCTTGGGTCCTCACCCTCTTCTCGTCGCTCTACCTCACTCTCGCGTCAAGCCGCTTCCTCGTCGAGTTTCTCCGCACCGGCGGCGACGTCAAGGCCTACAAGGCCAGCGTGCAGCACGATAGCGGCCTTGCCAGCCTGTCTGAGCAGATGTGCTCGGCGTTTCTGGCCTTCCTCTTCTGGGACACGGTCATCGGTCACTCGCTTGGGGTGCGCGTCTCCCTCCATGCGCAGCGCAGTGCCTCTGAGCTCATGCTGACCTGCGACGGCTCGCAGACCATCAACCTCCTGACCGGCTACATTCACCACGGCGCTTACTCACTCGTCATGCTATACACGCTGGCGACGGACCAGGCCTGGGTCTTCGCCCTCTTCGCCGTCCTGGAGCTGCCCACGTTCATCCTCGCCCTCACGACCATCGTCCCCCAGTGGCGGCACGACCGCCTCTTCGCTGGCGTGTTTGCCGCTACACGGCTGGTGCTACACGGGTGGAAACTTGGCCACTTTGCGAGGGAGGCGCTCAGGAAGGACGGCGAGCTCAGCCTCGGGCCTGTCGTCTTGATCTCGCTGGCGCTCGCGCTGTATGTCCGCTTCCTCCATCCGATTCGCCTGTCCGTCCAGCTGACATCGGACTCTGTTTTCAACCACCAGCCACATTCACTGGTTCGCCAACAATGTCAAGGGTATGATCGCTCGCCACCGCCGGGCTTCAGCTCCCCCGTCACCGTTCCCCACCCCGCGCACGTCCGCCAGCGTCCCCGCCGTCAGCACGCACACGCTCACGTCGGCTGAAGCCATGCTACTCTCACCGAGCGAGTCGTCGGCTGACGGGTCGGAGGACGGGGAGTGGCTCAAGACGCCGTTTGACGGGCCCGCCATCGACCTCGAGAGGAAGGCGTCACGCATCCCCGAGATCACCATCTAGTCCGCCTTGCCTTCTTCAATCTGCGTTTCTTCATCCTCTTGCCTCTTTCCTCATGATACGTACCTCTCCCCACGACACGCACGACTGCATCGCTATCTTGTACTCATCCTAGACTGCGGAATGACCTGTTTCGCTCGGCCATGCCCTTCCACCGCAAAGGTCAATATCATCCACAGCGTACACACAGCTTGACAACTCTCTCCGCACGTTACTTCCCCATAGCCCTTCCGCGCGGGACCTCACGCAGAAATGGGCGGTGGGTGGAGGAGCGACGCCGGGTCGGGCAGGTTGGACGCGACGGCAGGTGGCGCATCCGGGAAGAGCTTGCGGTGGACGAAGCTCTTGAGACGCGGGAGCGAGTCCTGGAGCACGTACAGCGCACGCGACTCGGCTGTCGGCGCCGCCAAGGAAGGGGCGTCAGCGAGGGAGCATCAGCAGACTGAAGCAAGCGATGGAGGACGCACAGGACTTCTCGACCGGCCCGTGCTTGCGGATGACCTTCTGCGGGTGACCGTCTGGCACGATGGACAAGATTGTCTAATCAACGAAACGAGCGTCGGGAGTCAGCTCTCATACCCATCTGTAAGCAGCACCGCAGAGAACGCACATCCTGGAACCACGCCGTGTGCGCAGGCGAGCGCATGTCGACCGCTGCGAGGTTGTCGAAGCCGTGGACGTTGACGACGGCGCGGACCTTCTGCACGTTCTCTGCAAGCGACATGAGGGAGAAATGGTCAGCGGCGCTGCAGACTAGCATAGGGATCCTGCTGTGACGCACCTCGGTTGTTGATCAGCTGCATGATGGCCTGGTGAAGACGATTAAAGTTAGCTTGAGCGGAAGTGAAGGCAGTTCGAAAAGAGGACGCACCTCGCAACCGGTGCCATGTCCAATGAGGACGATGTTCTTGGGCTCTGCTAGGCTGACGAGGTTGTCCCAGACATGCAGCATGATCTTGCGGTACTGCGTCTTGACGTCCTTCTTTAGCTTTAGGAACGAAGCGGCGCTTGTCAGCTTCCGCCAACCTTGGTGGGCCAGGAAAGAAAAACTCACAGGACCGACGGATGACAACAGCAGCTGCTTCGGCATGCAAATGTCGATGAGCGTGGATGATTCACCCTTGGCCAGCCCTATTGCCGCGTCGCGGCTGAGAGCCCATTCTACGATGTGGTGCGAAGGGTCGATCTGATAATGAGCCAGATCAGCTGCGCTCTCACTGAGTATGAAGGACGATACGTACGATGAAGCTGGAGGCGAGGTCAATATCGCTGTGCCGCGACGTCGCCGAGTTCATCTTGATGTTACCCCTGTGGACACCACTTCAGTCAGCGTAGCTCGGAATCAACCGAACAGCAGGACGTACAGGTCATGGACGTAGATAACCATCGTCTCAGCGTCAAATAGATCGGACCTAGGGACGGGAAGATTAGTCAGGTTCGATGGAGGTCAGGCAGGTGGAGACTGCGGCGCACGAGATGTGGACCATGTTGTGGAAGGTGCTCTTAAGCGTCTGATCCGACAGAAGTAGGGGCGCCATCTTGAACTGCTCGTACAGCTGTTCGCTGCGGCGCGCGGCGACGATGTCTGCAGAAAGATCGCCTGCTCAGCGCTTGTTGGGTTTTTTTTTTTCTAAGCATGGCAACTCACCGGTGAAGTCGGTGACCGAGTCGGCGACGTCCTTGTAGTCTGCAGCGGACAGGAGCACGTTCAGTGCCGGACTCAGCAATACGAGCAAGGTAATGATACGCACTGGCCTTCGCCTCGAGAGGCAGCACATCAAGGATCTTCCAGTGCGCAGCCTGGATGCGAGCGACGTCGTGGATCTGCTGCCGTGACTGGTCCGGAACGACGACCGGCGCGAGGGCACCGTAGCCGTCGCCCATGAGCACTTTGATGCAGGTGATGGCCGACTCCGAGACCGCGTCGACGTTGTAGCCGCCCTGAAGGCCCAAGAGCACGATCAATCGTGTACCTGCAGCTAGTTGGAGCAAAAGGACAAACCTCGAGCGCGACGACGACCTTCGCGTTGGCAAGGCCGTTGAGCATGTGCAGCAGGTAGCCGTAGCCTTCTGGCGTCACGTCGTATCCTCCTAGAGGGTCTCCGCGTGCGGCATCGAAGCCGGCAGACACTGATGACAAAGGGCGCATGTCAGTGGAACGCGTTCGTTGGGCGAAAGTAAGAACTGACCGAAGATGAGCTCGGGCGCAAATTCCTGGCAGATGGGGATGACGATGCGCTGGAAGGCGTAGATGTAGTCCGAGTTGCCCTTTGGGCTGCCGTTCCAGGCGATGTTGACATTCTTGCCCTCGCCCTCGCCAGCGCCGACGCGCCAGTTGGCACCCTCGTCCGAATTGGGATAAAAGCCGCCATCATCGTATCGGTGGAGCGAGATGTAGAGGACGGAGGGATCGTCGTAGAACACCTTCTGCGTGCCGTTGCCTGCACAGGGAGGGGTTGTCAGCTCGCGCACGACATCCGGTTTGCGCGTAGCGCTCACCGTGGTGGACGTCCCTGCGGCGGAGACGCAGTTTCGTCAGCAAGTTGAGACCACGCAGGAAGGGAGCACGGCAGCTCACCAGTCGATGATGACCGTCTTGATCTTCCTCCCTGCCCTCTCCTGCACGACGCGCGCGGCGACGGCGACGTTGTTGAAGAAGCAAAATCCCATCGCCTGTTCAGGCTCGGCATGGTGACCTGGTGGACGCACGAGCGCGAACGCGTTTGTGATGCCCGATGTAGAGTTCATGACCGCGAGCGCCGTCTCGATGACGCCGCCGCAAGAGAGCTTCGCGCACATGGCCGTCGCGGGCGAAATGTACAACGAAAGGCCCTCGTAGGCCGAGTATGACTCGAGGACGTACTCGTCGGTGACACCTATGCATAACGAGGCCACAAGGTCATTAAAGTCTGCTCGGCACAGATGTAGGGGCGCGACGAACCGTAGAGCTCCTCGACCATGTCCCAAGGCGCAGTCGAGTGCGCAAGCAGCACCTCCGCCCTCTTGACCTCGCGCGCCGGGATTCTTTTGAGTCGCTGGAGGAAACCGCGTTCCTCGAGTCTGGCGTACGTCGTACCGATGCGCTCCGGTCGCTCGGGGTGGTCGTTGGTGACCTCATGGTGCTGCAGCATGCGCGCGTCGAACAGGAGCCCGGTGCGCGAGAGGTGAACGACTGGCTCGGGCACGACGCGCATCGGCACCGATTCAATGATGGCGGGAGCCGCTACAGGGGTCTTGCCGTCCAGGGGAGAACGCGAGCGAGAGGGCCTGACGGAGCGCGAGGGCCCGGCTGTTGGCGTATCTGCCGCAGCGGGCGACGGCGCCGCGACGACCGTCCTGGGCGCCTGCGGCGATGGAGGAGCAGGAACAGGCGCAGGGACGGGCTCGCGCTCGACCTCGATCAGGTCGAGCTCGTCAGCCGACGACATCTCAATGTCGACGCCGTTCATTGCGACGCCGCTGCTGATGGTGCGGAGGTCGAGCAGCTGGCTGCTAAGCCTGCCGTTGATCAGCGGAAAGTTGCCTCGAGGCTCGACCTCCTTGCCGTCTCACGAGAGCGTTGGAACCTGGACCAGCTCGGAAGGGGTGTCTTTGTGGCGGCGCTGCAGCAGGCGCAATCTTGTCGTGTGAGCTTGTTTCCTGGCGAGAGAGGTGTCCTGCCGTTCGTGGCCTGGCGGGGTTGTCTTGTGTGCAAAAGACGAAGGTGCGCGCCGGCCGGCGTAGTCGACGAGCCTCCGTACCCCGACCTGCTCCTCCTGTCGCCCTGTCGCGCCCAGTAGCTCGTACAACTCGTACGCTTCCGGCTGCTACACGTTCACGTCCTTCCTAGCCGCTGGCACCTGTTCCGTTGCCTTTCGTCCGGCTCGAGGCGCATCCTTCGTCGCGCAGGCTCGTCGCTCGCGAAGCTCCGCAGGCAACCCTCGTCTCCTGCCTCCCTTCGACCACGACATTTCGAGCAGCACTTTATCAGTCCACGCAACGCTGAGGTGAAGCATGCGGAGGGATGTTAGGGTCCTCCTCGTCGGTGATGGTGAGCTCCAGGCACCCTACGAGCTTCTCCGAGCTCAAGCCGAATTGACGCCCACTACCCTCGTACTACTTCCGCGTCGGCTCAGAGGGCGTCGGCAAGTCGACGCTGATCACCTCGGTGCGCTCCAGACTTGCACGACGTCTCACAAGATGTCAAGCTGACATTGCTTCTTGCTCTCACAGTTCATCAAGCGGTCCTTTGTGCCGCAGGTAAGCCACTCCTGCTGCGTGCCGAGCAAGTCCGGCAGGGCGCTGATGCGTCTCTCGCGGTTGGCCACAGATCCAAAGGGTCCTCCCGGAGATCACCATCCCAGACTGCATGGAGGGCGTGACGGCCTCCATCGTCGACTCCTCCTGTACGTCGGTCGCCGAGCGAAGCTGCGCGGCGCTTGAGCTGACTTCTGGCTTTCTCTGCCAGCTCGGCTCGCGGACCGCGCACACCTCGACGTCGAGCTGCGCAAGGCCCATGTCATCGTCATCGTCTACAGCATAGACCAGCCTGCATCTTTCGACCGTCTCTCGGCCTGGTGGTTGCCCTACATCCGGCAGCAGGGCGTCAACGTGAGTTTCAGCGCTGCGAATCGCCAGCTCTGACGTCGCCCGACGCTGACCTCTGCCAACCCGTTACCGCTGCTGCAGGTGCCGGTCATCCTCTGCGGCAACAAGATTGACCTTCGCGGTGGTGAGGTCACGAACCAGGACTTAGAGCGCGAGATCATGCCTATCATGAACGAGTTCAAGGTGCGCTGCGTTGCTGCTTCCCTGCACGTTCACCCCTCGACTGACACGCATCTTCTTCGGCCGCATCTGTGCAGGAGGTCGAGACTTGCGTTGAGACGTCGGCACGGTCGATGCTCAACGTCACGGAGGTCATCTTCTTTGCTCTGAAGGCCGTCTGCTACCCGCTCGCACCATTATACGACTCGCGGGAGCACGTGAGTTCCTCACTCAGGCACAAACCCTGAGTTGTCAGCGTCACTGACGAGCATCATCACCATTTGTAGACACTGAAACCGAAGTGTGTCGAGGCCTTGCGGCGGATCTTTAAGCTGTGCGACGTCGACAAGAACGGCGTGCTCGACCCGCAGGAGCTCAATGACTTCCAGGTGCGTCCGCTGCGCTCTTGCTCGACCAGCGGATGCGGAGGGTTAACCTTGCTGCTTGTTCCTCGCAGCGCAAGTGCTTCGACACGCCGCTGCAGCTGCAAGAGATTGACACCCTTTTCCGGATGATCGCGGAGCACGACCCGTCCATGGTGATGGACGGCGGGATGACGGCTGAGGGTATGCTGTACTTCCACACCCGCTTCATCCACCAGGGCCGCGTCGGTACGTCTTTTTCCCCGTCGCTGTATAATTTGCCCCTCCGTTGACGTCCGCTCCTTTTGGCAGACACCATCTGGATTGTGCTGTCGAGCTTCGGCTACGGAGAGGACCTTGAGCTGAAGGAGGAGGTGCTCCGTCCAAAGTGCGTCGTACTTTCTCTCGTGCTCTCGTTCTGAACTGCGACTGATGCTCTCGCCTTGCCAGACTGGAGGTCCCGTACGACTGCTCTGTCGAGCTCTCGCCGAGCGGCTACCAGTTCCTCACCGAGATCTTCGAGATCTTCGACCAGGTGCGTGAAGCTGGCCAGGGTCCTACTTTGCGCAAACGTTGATTTGGCATCACGCAGGACGAGGACGGCGCTCTGTCCGACTCTGAGATGGCCGCGCTCTTCTCGACCTCGCCCGGCAACCCCTGGCAAGGCACCGGCTTCCCCAACACCACTGTCACTTCGCTAGGCAAGGTTACGCTCCAGGGCGTGAGTCTTCCAGCCTCTTTCGAGCTTCTGCATCTGGCTCACCAAAGCGCTCTCCTTTGCAGTGGTTGGCGCAATGGAGGTAGGTTCTTGATAGCAACGCCGGCTGGAGCTGCAGCGACTGACAGTCTGCTTCCTCACGCAGCATGACCACCCTTCTCGACCACCGCATCACCCTCGCCTACCTCTGCTACCTCGGTTACCCATCACAACCTTCCTCCAAAGATCTGCCGACAACGACAGCGCTCAAGGTCACCCGGCCGCGGCGGCAAGACCGGCGAGCGGGCAAGGTCACGCGCAACGTTTTTCTCGTGTACGTTGTCGGTGCGGCAGGGTCGGGCAAGACGGCGCTGCTGCGGGCGTTCGCGAACAAGGGGTTCGAGGACGTCTGGGAGCCGACGAACCGCGTCATGTCGGTGGTGAACGGCGTTGAGCGGGGAGGAGGGGAGAAGTACCTAGTGGTCCGTCCCTTCGACTTTCCTGTTGACAGGCTCGAGACTGAAGTGCGCTCTTTCCCTGACAGCTGCAAGAATTCGGCTCGATCTACGAATCCGAGACGCTGCGCAACCCGAAGAAGCTCGAGCGCGCCGACGTCATTGTCTACGTGCACGACTCGAGCGACACCAACTCGTTCTCGTACATCTCCAACCTCCGGCAGCAGTACAAGGGCGTGCACCAGATCCCGTGTCTGTTCGTCGCGACCAAGTCAGACTTGGACCTCGCGCAACAGGTGCGTTGTTGCTCCCTCCCCTCGGCAAGTTGCGACTGCTGATCGGCATGTGCTTCGTTTTCACAGCGTCATGAGGTCCAGCCGGACGTCTACTGCAAGCGCTTGGGACTCCCGGTGCCGATCTCGGTCAGCGTGCGGCTAGGTGAGATTCAGTCCTTGCTAATTTGCGGTCGGCAGACGTTGACGTCTCGTGCTTCACCAGGCCAAACCGCAGATGTCTTCTCGGCGATGTGCAGGGTCGCGATGAACCCGTGAGGCCTCTACTGCCTGCTCTCCCACCACTGCGAATCTGACCAAACCCTTTGCGCGCGCAGAAACCTGCACATTACAGCCAAGTCGTCGACCTCGCTCATCCCGCGCCTACCCGTCGTCCTCGCGACGGTCAGCCTAAGCGGGCTGGGCGCCTTCGTCCTGTACCGCTGGTACCGCGGGCTTGGTTTGGGCGGGCCATACCACTGGCTGACGACGTTGAGCGGTTGGATCAGCTCGGGCGTCGCGCTCGTCAAGGGCAAGGGCGAGCTGTAGATAGATGTCTTGCCACGACGATCTGTGGCGGCGGGAAGCGAGAAGCCAGGGGACATCAACATGAGACGGGGGAGTGAGGCAGGGCGTGTACAGTCAAATCAAGGCGGCGTAGGTCGTTGGAGACAGGTCGTGAGGTAGTGGGCACCGTTAAGAGGGGTACATGATAGGGAAGGGCGTCAAATTGAGGGGCAGTACCAGTGCATGGTGGAAGGAGAGGCGAAAACTTAAGCATGCTGGAACAGGTGGTGGAACTGGTTGCGCTCGTTGGTTGCGTCGATGAAGGCCGAATATGACCAGGTGAGATTTCTGGCGCCGGTGGGCGAGCCGTCAAGCCTGCATACCAAGGAAGGATTCAGAAAGGAGCAGGAACGGGCTTGCTGGACGCGACGCACCGGCTGAACTGCTCGGTCAACGTGCCACCAGGGCCTGTGTACGTCCGACCGATGTGCAAGAAGCCGTCGGCGTAGCGCGCGAGAGCATGCAGCATCTGGTCGAACTGATCGTCCGAGCGCTTGAGGACCTGATGCGCGTCGATGGTGGCGTTGAAGGTTTGCCAAAACGACAGTGATATTGGGGTGGTGGTGATGCGGCCCGAAAGAAGGGAAGCCGTCGCGAGCCGATAGAGAAGCTGCGACACGGCGAAGGTCGTGATAAACCAGGGGTTGGCTCGCGATACCCCTGTGCCGTTGTACACGTCCTCGCGGTAGCGGCCGACCGCGATGGCGCCGTGCGAGCATCTCCCGAGGTCACGCCCGTTAATCTTGTACAGGCCGTGGCGGAACGAGTCGATGTACTTGACGAGCGTTGCAAGGACGCGCTCGTCCGTCACTGACCAGGACTGGCCGTCCGCACCACCGACGTGGATGATCGCGAGGACGACAGCAGCGTCGAGCCCTGACCGACCGAACGAACGCGGGTCCAGCGCTGCCGTGATGAGAGACATTTCGGCCTGCCAGAAGTCCTCGAGCCTCTTGCTGATGGTCGTGGCTTGCGCGAGGTAGAACTCGGCGGCGAACGGATCGTCGAGTTGCTTTGCGATGTCGGCGCCGTGCTCGAGCGCTCGTTGCGAGGCGAGGAGGGTGAAGAAATGGTGGCCGTCGATCTCCTCCCTGCGTATGACGAGGGACGTCAGTAAGGGCGCCTTGCAGACGAAAGAAGTGAGGTAGGCGCACCAAAGGTCGAAGGAGGTCTTGTGCCAGTTATGCGCGGTGTACTCCAGATCGGACTTCAGGATCGAGGCTTTCGCAGTGCAAGTTTGGGGTCAGCATAGCTCAGACTAGCTATGATCAGCAGGAGACGAATGCACCGGGTGTAATGAGCTTGGCGGGGTTATACAGATGCCCTTGTATGAAGGATCGGTCAGCCGGCGTCCCGCGCTGCAGCAAGTAGGCTGCATAGCGCGCCACGACCAGCGCTCGTAACGGTGGCCCGTCCTGGGTCGCCAACAAGAGGACCGTGGTCAGCGCCATGCTTCATCATGGTGAGCGCGAAACTCACGCGCTGCGGTCGACCCCACGAGCCCGTGAACGCCGACCCATTGACGTGATACTTTGGCTCCCCTAACCCGCCGTTGAGCAGTCCGCCGCTGGGCGTCTTGACGAGCTGTAGCTCCTCTTGGCTGAGCACGTACTCACGCAGGAGCGGACCGAGGGAGAGGTCCGGGTGTGGGTACGCTGTGTCGTTGGCGGACGGCGCGAAGCGGTCGAAGATGGTGGAGAGGGTGAGGGCTGAATCGCGCGTCCAGGTGTAGCAGTAGTCAGGCTGCGAGGTCGAGGGCGAGGCTATGACCAGACCTGGAGCTGCTCCAGCAGGAGGTCCACTGCAGGTCCGCAAGGAGGGGATGGCCGTTAGAACAGGTCGCGTGCTAGGGCAGGAGCAGCTCTCACATGTTGGCGAGGATGCCTCTCCAGGCTACGTCTCGCTCTTGCTCGATCCAGTCCTGAAGGCTACCGATAAGGCAAGGGCAGGTAGACCACCTGGCGCGCAGGTCGTGCGCAGCATTGAGGAGCTCAGGCGCGGGGGACTGGAGGAGAGAAGTCGCGGCGAGGAGCGCTGCACCGAGAACGACGACGCGGCGGACGAGCGACTTGCGTCCATCTTGCAAAGAACGGGCATTGTCTTGAGAGTGCTGGACGGGTAGCGCCCAGTCGTCGTGCTTCATGTTGCGTTCGGGCGATTGTGGGGTTGAGCGGACGTAAGGAGGCGAGGCGAGCGATTGTCAGACTGCTGACGAGGGCCACCAGCTCACGCTGCCGGCTGGGGCTCAGCTGGAGGTCGCTCGCCTGCGCAAAGCGTCGAGGAGCCCTGCAACAACATAGCCTCATCAGATCAATGCTGCCTTGATTATGAGGGCTCTCAGTTATAGCAGGGAAGCTCCGTTGAACAGACGAGTGCCATCAGCTCAGCCGACAACTAGTAGTATGTGGTAAGCGTGGTGACCTGCTGCGCATTGACCGCAGCGCAAGAGGGGCAGCTACCGCTGATCGTGGGTAAGTACAAAGGACGCTCTGCTCTGATCACGCTGCAGGCTATCAAAGAGCAGTGTCAACAGAGGAGGTCAGGCTGGCATGTCCAAGGATGCTGCTTTCATCTGAGGGACATCGACGGCGTTGCGCAGACCGCAGAAGAATGAGCCGCAGCCGGCGCGGCGCGCGAGGCAGAGCAGCAGCTAGTTCAGGCGCAGCATGCCGAGCCTGATCACCCATTGAAACGTCGACGCGTCAGGAGAAACCGAAGGAACGCCTTCGGGGCTCGAGCGTCGACGAGGAGGATCCTCCGACGGCGCCACGTCGTGTGATGCGGTCGAGCGCAAAGGAAGCGCGCGGCCGGGCTCCGTGCGCGCGCCGCGGTTTGAATTGGCCGACGGGCGACCGCGCGGTCGCAGCGAGAAGACGCCCGGCGCGAGAAGTCGACGACGACCGCTTCTGCTCCTCCTCCAGGCCCTGTACACAAACCTCTCCCTTCTGCTCTTCTCCTGCACAGGTGCGTGTATCCGCTGCCCGCATCCTGCTTCGCTCGTCGCCAGCCGGCCTTTCTGCGCTTCCAGGGAACTGCTGCTGAACATGAGCTGCTCCGCCCTCCTCTGACCGCCCCCTTCACGCTATTCTTTCGCCCGGCCTTCGACCGCACGTTCCACCTTCGCCTCCCTCGCCCCTTCGCCTCCCGGCTCCCATCCCTCGACGCAGCCGGCTTGTACAAAAACTCGCTTCGTCCGCTACTAGAGGAAGAACGAGGCTCGCCTGGTGCGTACTTCCGTCCGACCGCCGACAGGGCCTCTTCCTTCAGCCCCGCCCTTCTCGTTCTCCGTCAGCGCACACCCATCCTAGCTTCCATTCTGGCCTCTCGGCAGCTCGTCGCGTCTGTAGCGAACTGCTCTGCACCGCTACAACCTGTTCTTGGCTTTTGACGACCTTGTCGTCTGGCCTCAGCAGTCAGCTTTCGAAGCCCCTCCGACCGCCCTTCACATCGCTCCTCGTCACCATGACTGACTTGCTTTCCCTCCTTTCCCTGTCACTTCCTTGCCTCCCCTACACTCGTCTTCGACCCTATCGTGCCATCGTTCTCCTCCTTCACGTCTGCAGTATCCAAAAATCCCACTGCTTCCACCGTCATCTCCAGCACCCCCCCCCCCCCTCTTGCCCTCACCCGCACCCTTGCCTCATGGCGACTACCACCACTCCCTCCTCCCCGACCGGGACCAGCGAGCAGCCTGCTCGCAACGCTTCCGACTTCCTCGACCTCGCCGACTCTGTGCGTGTCTCCTCGCGGTCAAGGCGCTTAGGAACGAGGAGTTGGGGCTGACGAAGTGCTGGCTTGCTTCGCAGGGCTCCCAGAAGGCCACCCAGGCTGAGCTCGCTGCTGTGCGTTATTTCCCTGCTGCCTCATAGTGCTGGATGATGCTGACCTTGCTTGATTGATTTGTGCAGCGTGTGGAGCAGAAGCGGATCGAGCACGAGCGTCAGCGTGCGGCTCAGCGCGCTTTGTTCGAGGCGCAGATGAAGGCTCTGGAGGAGGAGCAGCTCCGCGAGGAGGCCGCCCTTCTTGAGAACAAGAACCCTTCGCCGACCGGCGTCGCCGCTAACGGCAGCAACAACGGCACTGCGACCGCTCCCTCGTCGCCGCCGGCGAAGAACGCGGCCGAGGCCAAGCCTGCGCCCATCGGCCCTCCTTCGGGCGGCTTCAAGTCGATGCCTGCTTCACGACGACCGTCCGGCGGCAGCAAGGACGACCTTACGTTCGGCCTGAGCAAGCTCAGTCTCACCACCGCTGCGTCGCCTGCCAACGACCAGGTTCGCTTCAACGCTGAGCGCGACGTCAAGACCGTCGGCGGCAGGGCTGGCGCCGAGCACCAGGACCCCTTCAACTCGGGCTACGCTGGCAAATTCGGCTTCACCGAGGACGGTTCTGCCGCTAAGCCTTGTGCGTAGTCCTCCTTTCTCATTCGTCTGCGCCTGCTGACTGTGTGGTTGTCGCCACAGCCATCAACGTCAACGCCGATGCTGCCAACTGGCCGAGCTTCCCTGGAGGTATCGAGACGCAGACCGTTCCTCTCACCGGTCGCGCTCCGGGCTCGACCAACGTCTCGCCGCGTGTCTCCACCGCCGGCGTTGCGTCGCAGAACCTCCGAGGCGCCTCGCCAGGCGTCGCCTCGCTCGCCGACTCCATTTCGACGCTGCCTTCCATGAACACTCGTTCGGTCCCGGGCACGCCGCAGGTTGGCTTTGCTCCTTCCTCGGCCGAGCGCAACCGCACGCTTGCTGGCCTGGCCGGCGGCTACGGCACCGTCAACGCCAACCAGTCGGGCCTCATCTCGCCTGCCATTCACGCTGGCGGTGAGAAGACGCCTGGCCTCGGCGTTGCCGGTCGAGGGTTCTCCAACCCCGACCTGACGCAGGCGTTCAGCCGCTCGCTCGGTGCTGGCTTCCAGAAGACCGGTGACGACTACACCTCGCTTGGTGACGACGTGCGTGGTCGTACCACCTCTCGTTTCTATTGCAGTCGCTGACTCTGCATGTGGAACTTGCAGTTTGGCGTCGTTGATCCCAACGTGTATCAGTCCATCGGCCTCGGTGGTCGCTCGCGCGGCATGGGCCAGTACGGCCTGGACTACGACGGCCGTGGCTCGTTCGAGATCAACAGCCGCATCGACGGCCTCGGTGGCGTCAAGCACAAGCGCGATCAGCTCGACCGTGACACAGAGTGTGCGTGCGCTTATGATGGTTTCCGCGCTCGCATTTGTAGCTGACGCTTCGCTTTCACAGTCAACCGCTTCGCCGGCACGCGCATCGAGGACCTGCAGGGCGAGATTCTGCCGCTCTGCAAGGACCAGCACGGCTGCCGCTACCTGCAGAAGAAGCTTGAGGAGGGCGTGCCCGAGCACCGCGACATGATCTTCCGCGAGACCTACGGCCACTTCTCGGACCTTATGACCGGTGCGGCCAGCCCTTTTCCTCGCTCGATGCGCGTAACGGAGACTGAGCTCCAAATCATCTTCGCCTTTCAGACCCCTTCGGCAACTACCTCTGCCAGAAGCTGCTCGAGCACACCACCGACGAGCAGCGCAACGCCATCTGCGAGTCTGTTGCCCCAGACCTCGTCACCGTCTCGCTCAACATGCACGGCACGCGTGCCGTCCAGAAGATGATCGACTTCCTCTCAACCCCTCGCCAGGTGCGTCACGCTCTTCCCGGGCATGCCTCTGCAGATCACAAAGTTGACCTGGTCCTTGCCTTTTGTGCCACCCTAGATCCACTCGATCATCATGGCGCTGCAGGCTAGCGTCGTCCCGCTCATCAAGGACCTCAACGGCAACCACGTCATCCAGAAGTGCCTCAACCGTCTTGTCCCCGAAGACAACCAGGTACGTCCGTTCGCGTCTACCACTCTTCAGCCTGCGGCTCACCCCTTCAACGCCCGCTCGCAGTTCATCTACAACGCCGTCGCCGCGCACTGCGTCGAGGTCGCTACTCACCGTCACGGATGCTGCGTCCTCCAGCGGTGCATCGACCACGCCGCTGACTCGCAGCGCGTGCAGCTCGTCACCGAGATCACCTACCACGGCCTGACGCTTGTTCAGGACCCCTTTGGTAACTACGTCGTTGTGAGTCCAGTCTTCTCGTCCTTTCTTTTGCAACGAACGCTGAAGACTGACGAGCCTGTCGTTTGCCTGCAGCAATACGTCCTCGACCTGAACGACAATCGCTTCAGCGACGCCGTCACCCGCCAGTTCTTTGGCAACGTCTGCGCGCTCTCGGTCCAAAAGTTCTCGTCCAACGTCATCGAGAAGTGCATCCGTGTCGCCGAGCCCGAGACGCGCAAGGCGCTTATTGCCGAGCTCCTCAACCGCAACCGGCTGGAGAAGCTTCTGCGCGACTCATTCGCCAACTACGTGGTCCAGACCGCGCTCGATTACGCCGAGCCTGGTCAGCGCATGCTCCTCGTCGAGTGCATCCGCCCCATCCTGCCGATGATCCGCAACACCCCCTACGGCAAGCGCATCCAGTCCAAGCTGCAGCGCGAGCACATGGAGCACCACCACCCCTACGGTGGCGGAGGAGGCAACGGCGGCTACAACCAGCAGGCCGCGCTTCTCAACCTCGCGCTCGGTGGTGGTGGCGGCGGCATGGGCATGATGAACCCCCCTCCGGTTCACGCTCCGCACCGCCACATCGGCAACCCTGCCCTCCATCACCCGAACGCGCTCGCCGAGGCCTACGGCGGCCGCGGACTCGGCGGCTTCAGCGGGGGGCAGCACAACCTTCAGCACCCACAGCTCGACCACTTTGGCAACCCTGCGGGCAGCCAGCAGCAGGCTCAGTACGGCAATGGCCTCGGCAACGCTGGCTTCGGCTTGGGCGCCGGCCTGAACGCAGGCTTCCCCTACAACGGGATGTAGCAGCCTTTCGTCAACACATTAGATCAACCCTTTGTCTTTGGCCTCTTCTGCCATTACTCTTCCTTCGCACCGCCCTGCTCAATGTATCGAACAAACTCGGCGCCCTCGTCTTCTCTTCTCCCCATCGCAGTACATCAGGCCCTTCTCCCCAATCACTCCTCGTTGTCCCGATCACAACCTGTTCTTGTTCTTGCTAGACGTTCCCATTGCAAAGTGCGAAGGGCCATGCAGAGAAGAAGAGACGGCAAGGTGAACAAGGTCCGTCGGAGATGATGATGGCGGCCTGTCGCGGGGAGCCGACAAATGGGGGGGGGGGGGGGGGGGGGGGGGGGTGGGGTGGTGGGGGGGGGGTGGGGGGGGGGGGGGGGGGGGGGGGGGGGGAGGACAGGTTGGCGGCGCCGCACGGTGCATGTTGGAGCTTGTGCGGAGAGGGAGAAGGGTGTTCGAGGGACCCCTCCTTCATCGCCGGCCCGGCCCTGGGACGCTGGATCGCAGTCGTCGGAGTCCGTTCAATCGGCTGAACGTCGTGGATCATCGATCATCACCCCCACCAGCCTAGCGCACGCACGCATGCAACGTCGCTTCTCGTTCCCCCTCACGCCCAAAGCCAGTTTTGTTGCACTCACGGCCCGTTTCGCGCCCCCTCCCGAGATCCTAGCCGAGGATCTTTGGCCGAGCTGCTCGTCGTCCCTCAGCGACAGCCCTGAACATGGCAAAGCGGAGCGAGATGAGACCATCGATCTAAAGGGTAACGGTCGAGTAAGTGGGACAGGCGGCGTAAAGATGGGACAGCGAGGGACGGGTCGGGTCGGGTCATACAAAAGCGCGGGATGGTGTTTGACGAGGTAGATAGGGGCGTGTACGCAATCGCCGAGAGGGGAAGGAGGCAGTCGGCGACGGCGGGCCAAGGGTATGAAGGTTCTCCAAGGAGGAGGTGGACATAGGAGCAACCCGGAAAGCTCGACCAGCCCTCACTTCTTGCTCTTGCCCTTGAGGATGTCGAAGCCCGTCTTCTTCTGCGGCCCGGTAGGTTTCGGCGCAGGCGCGGCTGCCGGCGGTGGCAGTGTCGTGATGGCGGGCAAGCTGGCTGAGGTCGACGTGTACGACCCTGCCGCGGACGAGTTGCCGCTCTCGCTCCGCCGGCGCTCCATCTGCTCGATCTCACCCTGGACGACGACGCCGCCGAGCCACGGGTGGTCGACCATGTCGCGCGCCTGAGCCCGGTCGTTGCCCTTGAGGTTGAGCATCGGCGTGAGGAACGACGCGAAGAGGTCGGCCTCGTCCTTCGTCATGCCGTACTTCTCCTTCAGGACCGATGTCAACGGCCAGTAGCGTAGCTTGTGGATGTGCTTGAGCTCGCCTGCAAGCAACATGAGTGGAGAAGGATTAGCTTCTTTGCGCGCACAAGCTTGGCTGGTAAGGGGCGCCGCACCCGTCTTCTTGAACAGCTCTTTTGAGTAGCGGCCGGCAAGGGCGAGCGTTTTCGGGATGTCGCCGAGCAGCTCGATGATCTGCGCCATGTGATCGTCGTCCTTGTCGTACTTTGTGCCCGGTTGCGGGTCGAACAAATAGTCGCCGGTGATGAGCTCGAAGATCTGCGGGGCGGCAAGAGCGAATAAGTTAAGGGAGGCCGTCTTAGAGGAGGGCGACAGGGGTAAGGATGACGCACGAGGGCAGCGGCGCTCCAGTTGTCGACGGTCGGCCCCCAAGGAAGGCCAATGATGATCTCTGGACAGCGGTACTGGCGCGTCTGGATATCGTTGGTGAAATGATGGTGGACCCAGCACGCGTTGCCAAGGTCGGCAATCTTGACGGTGATGCGCTCGAGGCTGGCCGGGTCGTACGGTGCAGGAGGGGGAAGGGTGGACGGGTCGCCCGCGGCGGGCGCGGGGTGGTAGTCGGGCAGCGAGCGCGCGCCGGCGCCGTGCGACTGAGGAATGACGGAGCTCGGCGCGAGCGACGCCGGCGTCGCGAGGTGGTCAGGCTTGTCGTCCGAGACGGACAGGGTCGACATGAGCGACGTCGACTCGCCAACGGGAAGGTTGGTCGTCGACGCGATCGGCGTGTTAGGTGCCGACAGCAGTAGGTCCGTCGACGAGTTTGGCTTGGTCGCCGTGAGCGCAGAGAAGCCGGAAGAGCCCTCGCCGGTGTGCTCGTGCACCTGCTGGGAAAGCAGGGATAGGTGGGATGTTTGCGGCGGAGCTGCAGGGGTCTTCTCCTTCTTGAAGAAGTTGTCGTTGAACGAGGGCGAGCCGTTGGCCGCGGGTTTGGTCGCGTTGAACGTTGCAGCGGCCATCATGGACGACGACGTGACGGGTGCAGGGTTTGTCTGCGAGATGCTCGTCATGCCAAAGTTGTGCCGGTCGAGCATCGAGCCGCTGCCGTACGAGCTGCTCGGACTGGGCAGCGGTTGGCTGCCAACGATGAAGATGCCCTCTCGCCGTGGCGTCTGCGTCCCTCCTCGGCCCTGGCTCGGCGGCACACCCACCAGCTTCGTTGGAACCGCTGCAGGACAACTCGCGAGCTCGGCCGCGACGACCGACTCGACATCGTCGATGCAGATGAGGACGTTCTCGGGCTTGAGGTCGGTGTGGATGATCTGGCACGAGTTGTGCAAGTAGTCGAGCCCGAGCAGGACCTGCTTTGCGATCTGCTGGACGATGTGCGGCGGCACGCCGCGGTGTTGGTAGCGTTTGATGAGGCCGAGCAGGTTCTCGCCCAGCACCTCGAACACCATGCAGACGTGCGAGCCGTTCGGGCCGACGTGCATGAAGTCGTCGAGCAGCGCGACGACATGTCTCCGGCCGGGGTGATTCGGGTCGGCCGTCGCGAGCTTCTGCACAAGCTGGATCTCATCCAGCGCCGTCTCCGTGTAGTGGCTGTCCGACTTGACCACCTTCAATGCGACGTGCCGTTTGACGCTGCGCGGGCAAAGAAGCAAGTTCGGTCACCACGTCAGCTCGACGCTCCTACCTGCAGGCCAGCAAGCGAGACGGCCTAATCCTTCCCCAGCCGGTCTTCCCCATCACAGCCCCACAAGACTTTATTCAGACCGCCAGCAGGCGAAGAAGCTGGACGCACTGCTCATCTCGTGCAAGCCAAACCGTCGAGAAGTGCCCCCAGCCGAGCTTGCGAACGACGATGTAGCGGCCGTCCTTGAACGTGTCGCCGATGGAGATGGGGTGATAGCCGCCTGGTCGGTACTCCTCGAGGTCCTGCACGGGTGGAAAAGAGGCGGACAGAGGGTCGGCGAACCAACCATGGGCGGCGCGTCAGTGAGGCTTGTCTCAACCTACCCGCACTCGTCGCTTCGCGTGACGGCTGCAGGCTTCGCTGTCGAGCCAGAAGGGACGCACCTCTTCATCCTCGGTCATGACGCTCGCCGCCGATTGCGAAGAGGACGGGTGCGAGGCCACCGAGGCCGGGAGCGAGCCCTGAGGATGGGCTGCTGCTGTCGGGATGGGCTGAGGCGCCGAGTGCTGTGAGATGCGCAACGAGGGAGTGGAAGCAGCCCATCAACGGCGAAGGACAGCGTGTGTGGCGACGACAAGAGGGTCGCAGAGCAAGCGATGAAGGCGGTAAGGTCGAATGCGGTCGTGTAGGGAGGCAGGCAGGCCAGGTTAGGAAGAACAGGACGTCAGCCCTCCAGCCCTCCTTCGAGGCGTTCCTCGTCGTCCTTCATCCGCACGAGCAAGGCAGGAGCAGCACGCACCGACGGCACAGGAACCGGGCCCGAGGACCCGATGGGGATCTGGGTCATCGTGACCGGAAGTGAATGGCTAGTGTCGAGGGCCGAGGCGTCGAGGGATCGCGGCGGAAGGGGGAAGAAGGGGGGAACCACACCGTCGGAAGGGAGGAAACACGTGAGATCAGCACTTTGCGAGCCCGCGAGCGCCTGCTTCTGTGCGCACGGGACGGACTCACGTCTGAGCGGATGGGGAGGGGGGAGCTGGTGTCGAGGCCGGGCGGTGTTGCTGCGAGAGATCAGGGGTGGCCAGATGGTCGAGGTCGGTCGTATCAGAGCAGGAGGAGAGCCGTCCATTGCAAAGCGCGCGAGGCGATCGACCAAGCTCCCCGCGGCCTCCACTCATGTTGAGATGTTTGCATCTCACTTCGCTCGCAAAACGCATGTCTTCAGCCGAGCATCTCGCACTGCGCGCTGTGCCTGTGGGAGGAGGTGTGCGAGCGCAGAGGCAGGCAGGCAGGCGAGCGTCGGGGTTGCAGCTGGCGCAGGACTGCTGCGCACACGAGTGCGGGGCAGGGCGGCCGCTTTAACCCGACCAGCTCAAGCTGGCCCTACTTCACCCCCCCCCCTTCTGAGGGCTGGCAGGGCTGTTGAGAGGGGCGCTGCGGAGGGTCGCTCAAGTGCTCAGAGGTGCCTTGCTGCTGCAGTCGGCCGGGTCGTCGCGCGGGCTGACGTCGATGTTGGGCAAGTCCGTTGGTTTGTGTGCCGCGCGCAGCACCGCAAACGGGACGCGTACCTGCGACGATCCCGCGGCGGGCTGCAGCAGCAGCCACCCAGTTAGCCGAGGCTGCAGCTTGCCTGACTCTCTCTCTCTCCCTCTCTCTCTCTCTGTCTCTCGCCGCTGATGTTGTCGAGTACATTGATCTGGGGAGAGGGGCTGCAGCGGAGCTAATCTTCCTCCTCGCTGAGGTGTGGGGATAGAGTCCAGGTGAGACTTTTGCCCTCGGTGGAGTTCACGCGCTACCATCGCTGCTAGTGTGTGCGATTGAACGCGCCAGATCTGCTCTTCGACTAGCTCGCTCGGTCGGCATTTGCCACCGAGGTCGGTCGTCGAAGCTGTCGTCTTGGCGCTCACCTTCGCCCCTTCCGTCCGCACAGGCCGGTAGACTGGACGAGCTGACGCCGGGAGGAACTGCGTCGCGCGGGCTCGGGCGGCGAGGGCCGAGATGGTCTCTAGCTTGCTTCCCCGTTGACTGGCTTGGACGCTAGTTGCTTCCCCGTCGACTGGCTTGGACGGACGAGCGACGGCAAGCGCGCCTGACCTCGCCGGACGATGCTCACGAAGCGTTGCGCTTGGACGGAGGTGCTACGACCCCTTCAAGAGGGCAAGATGGACGGTGAGGAAAGAAGAACTGCAGCTCACCGTCGCCTTCGCCCATCATGCCGCTCCTCCCCGTCGTTCTCCTCGCCGCCGCTGGTCTCGCCAGCGTTCAAGCCTACCCCAACCGTCCGTCTACGTCTTCCTTCTACGCTTGGAGAGCTCCGCCTCACGCGCCTCCATCTCGCAGCGCTCAACATCTCGGGGGACTACCATCTCGTCCACGACCCCTCCCTGACGAAGCGCGGCGACGGCAAGTACTTCCTCTACTGCACCGGCGACAACGTAAATCTCCGTCCCTGCGCTTCGCCTACGTCCGCTGTGATGCTGACATTTTACCGCGTTGTAGGGCCCTATCCGCTCTTCCGATGACCTGGTCGTGCGTCCTTGCGCTTGCTGTTGTGAAGCAATCAACAACCGCTGACAGGCTCGGTCAAGCTGCAGACCTGGAAGGAGGAGGGCGTGATGTGGCCGAATGGCAACCCTCCCGAGACCACCGAGTTCACCCAGAACTTCACCTCGCTCTGGGCCCCGGTGCGCTTGCTTTCCCAGATCCTCCGCGCCGAGCGTTCGCTGACCGCGCGCTCTGTGAACGGCAGGACGTCACCTGGCTCGAGGACAAGGGCATCTTCCGCGCTTACCAGTCGAGCAGCACGTTCGGTAGCCAGCACTCTGCCATCTCGCTCGCTGAGTCGCCGACCGGCATGCCTGGCGACTGGACGAGCAAGGGCCTCGTGATTCAGACGAGCAACGAGTCCGACTGGAACGCGATCGACCCCGCACTGTACCGCGACCAGGAGACCGGCCGTCACTGGCTCTCGGTCGGCAGCTTCTGGGGCGGCATTCAGCTATACGAGGTCGATCCCGAGTCGGGCTTCATCCTGCAGAACGCGACCAGGATCAACATCAGCCGCAGGGTGCGTCCTTCATCTGCTCTTTGCATCTCGTCCCAAGCGCTGACTTCTGCGTCCTCTCCAGCCGACGGGCAGCCCCGCGCAGGAGGCGCCCTCCATCGTGAAGGTCGGCGCCTACTTTTACCTGTGAGTCGGCACCTCCCCCGACGCCCGTCCTCGTCTTTTCGATCCATCGCTGATTCTTTGCGCCTGCGTGCCCTCAGCTTCACCGCCTGGGACAAGTGCTGCTCGGGTCCTGACTCGACCTACAACGTCCGCGTCGTCGTGCGTCCGCCCGCTTACGTTCTCTGTCTCTTTGCGTGCCGAAGCTGACTGATATCTACCGACAGCGTGCGAGCTCCATCACCGGGCCCTACTACGACCAGTCCGGACAGCTTGCGATCAACGGCGGCGGCAACGTCGTCCTCACCGGCCACGGCACCGTGCGTCCCACCTTCCTTCTCCTGCTCCTGCTTCTAGCGCTGACGCGCCCCTCGCTTGCACCTCAGATCGTCGGCCCTGGCCACCAGGACATCTTCGAGGAGAACGGCAACTACATGCTCGTCTACCACCACTACCTGCCTGACGGCTCGTCCGACCTCGCGCTCAACTACCTCGACTTTTCGTCGGGATGGCCGATCGTCGTCTGAGCAAGCGGCGAAAGGAACAAACAGGGCCCAGGGCAGTGAAGGAACTGTACAGACAAAACCGTCGCGATGATGAACATCACGACCTGTCACGCGTTCCCTTGTGCGAGTACCCTCTTGTTTGACGTAGGAAGGAGACGTGAAGACTAGAGTCATGCGCATCCTCACGTCGACAACCGGCTGATCTCGCCGCTCAGCGTCGCCAGCCGCGCCTCGGCAGGGAAGCGCTTCGCGATCTCGGCGATGAGCTTCTTGCCCTGCGCGACCTTGCCGACCTGCAGCGAGCCAGACACGCGCGACGAGGCGATCTGTACGAGAGCGGTGCGGGGATCAGCGTCCCGTCGGTTGGACTGCGAAAATGGGCAGAGATGCGCACCGTGTTGCCGAACGCAACGCTCAGTCGGTAGGCAGCCTCGCCATCGCTCAACTCCTGACCGGCGAGCTGAGAGGAAGGCGGCGTAGGTCAGCGAGGTGGCCTTCAACCCTGTGCAGGTACGCGACTCGCCTGAAGGATGATGTCGAGCAGGCCCGGGGCAACGCTCGGACGCGGGAAGCCCGACCTAACGGCGACGATGGAGAAGCTGCGGAAGCGCAAGGACGTAAGTCTTTGCGTGCAGCGACAGGAGGGGCAAGAAGGAGAGAGACGTACTTTAGCAGGATTGTCGAGAGCGCAACGCGAATGTTCTTGTTAAACTGCTCGTAAGGTGCCGCTGCGAAGGCGGCAAAGAGCTGCAACAAGCGCCCCTGGTCAGTGTACGCCTATGACCGAGGCAAGCACGAAAGCTCACTGTCTCCGCCGACTCGACCATGGCAAGCTTGCCGTTCTTGACGCCGAATAGGTTGGCGAGAGCGCGCAGAGCGAGCATGGTGTTGGTCTCGCGCTCCTTCGACGGCGTCCAGGTCGACCGCCATTCAGAAGCAAGCAGCAGGAGATCCACGACCGACGTTGGTGCCGTCTTTGAGCGGTAGGACGACAAACTGGGCGAGATCGGAGCAAGCAGGCGGCAGAGATCGATGACTGTGCGCGCGGATCAGCAAAGTCAGGATAAGCCGGGCGGATTCAAGTGTGAATTGAGACGCACGAGGGAACCGCTGAGCAGCAGGCCAGCGGGGCACGAGCGCGAAGAGGGATGCGACGTCCCAACCCTCCTTAGCAATCGAGTTCTCCGGATTGGGCAGTGCGGTCTTTGGCAGCGACGAGAACGCAACGATCTCCTTGACGTTCTTGGTCTCGTCGACCGACAACGCCAGGCTTGCTTCGGGCCCGGCGCGCAGCGTGCTGTCTAACTCGAAGAGCTTCTTACTGAGCGCCTCGACGTTGGCCTGCTTGAAGCTGAGGAAGGCCGTGACAGGGAGGATGTCTTCCGGCCGGCGTGACGGCGTTGAAGAGGACCCCTCGCCGGTGTAGCGCGACGTGCCGCTGTACGGGTCAACGTAGCCTCGACCCGTCACATTCATCGGAACTGACGAGCTGTTGGACTGGTACCGCGACGCGCCTGTGTACGGATCGATGTACTGGCCGGCCGACGAGTCAGGTCCAATCGTCTGCTTGGCTGTGTTCGTCTCGATAAATTGCACCACCTGGTCGATATACGAGAGCGGAAGCTCATTCCGCTGGAGGAAGGCCTGCGCCGCCGTGAAGGGGTTCTCTGCGGGCGCAAGGCATACTCTCGTCAAAGTTGCTCTGCGCCGAGGTCGTGCGCGGAACTCACCGCTGGCGTTGTAGGGCAGCTTGAGTGGCGGTTGACCCTCGGCGATGTCGACGTCGAAAACGTAGTCGTACTCGACACCGTTGAACAGCTGTTTGCGTCCCGAGCCAACAGCATCGACGACCTCGCCGATCTTCTGCCAAGACTTGGCTGCCGTTGACCACTGGTGACGAGCGCGTATCAGCACGGGGTTAGTGAGACGCTGCGCGGATAGACGAGGACGCACCTGATGAGCCTCAACAACGCCCTTCTCGTTCTTAACCATGATGACCTCGCCCTCCTTCTTGCCGTCCCGACCCAGCGCTTCGAGACCAGGCACATTCTCCTTCTTGACGTCGCCGATCTGCTGAGAGACGTCGACCTGCTGCTTGCTGACCTTATCCTCAAACGCCTTGATGTCCTCGGCAGGCGCTATGCGGTCGGCGTGCCTCGTCCAGACGCGAACGATACCGTCACTCGCCCCCGTGATAACCTCGCCATCCGCCGTGCCTGCGACTGTCCAGACAGAGACGGCCGGATGAGGGATCGTCTGGACGTTCTTGCCGGTGCCTGCAAGATTGACGAGTGAGCTCTTGAGTGCAAACCCGAAGAGAGAGGCCGCAGCGACGGACCGGACCAGATTCGCAGGGTGCGGTCCTCCGAGACGCTCGCGAGCTCCGGCTCGCCATCCGCCGACAGGGACGGCAAGACGGTCAGGCCGTAGACGAACGACGTGTGGCCGTGAAGGTCGATGATGCGGTCGCCGTCCAGCGACCAGATGATGATGGTTCTATAGCAAAGGACAGTATGTCAGCAGATACCAGGCTGAGGATGAGCACGGCGCGCCTTACCCGTCGTTGCCCGAGCTCGCAAAGGTGCTGCCGCCGGGGATCTTCACGATGCTGCGCACCGCGTCGGTGTGACCCGTAAACTGACGAGAGGCAGTGATCAATGGCCTGTCAACGGCTCCAAACTTCAGAAATGCTCACCTTGCGCGTCTGCGACCACCTGCTGCCTGACTTCTCCCACAAGATGATGCTCTTATCCGCCGAGCCGGTCAGGATCTGCGTCGGCGAGATGGCCTGCACGGCCCACACGGTCTGTGAGTGGCCTTCAAGCACCTGCACCTTCTCAAACGACGAGCTCCAAACAATGGCTGTTCTGCAGAGTGGAAGCAGAAGCGATCAGGCGGCGCGCTGATGATGCGCACGGCTGCGCAGCCTGCAAGCGAGACTACGCACTTATCCCAAGAGCCAGACACTGCAGGCGTGAAAGATCAGACATGAGAATGATGCCTACACAAAGTTGAGATAGAATCCCGCACCTAGCCCGGATCCATCAGGCAGGCCGTCGAGGCAGCAAACGTTAGCCGAATGGCCGATGGCGGTCCGCGAGGGGTCGTGCGAGGCAGCAGCTTCGAGCTCGCTTGAGCTGGACACGTTCCCCGGCACAGCGTAGGCATTGATGAGAGCGTCCTGGGAGCCTGCCACGACGTATCCTGCGGCAGAGAAGGTTAGAGGCACGATCAGCCCAGTCAGAGCGACCCGGGGGGGCAGAGCAGCAGATGGGCTCAACTCGTTCCACCGACAACGCCAGCCCACACCGCACCAACGAAGCCACCGAATCCGTCCCATCGCTTTCCCAGCGTCCAGCCGTTCGAGCTCCGGACCCAAACGATGGCAGACTTGTCTCTCGAGGATGAGACGACGAGGGACGGCGAGGGCGAGAAGACGGACCGGACCTGCCCATCTCGCACTGCGGGTCAGCTCTGCTCGACAGATCCACCGGCGGACAGGACAGGGCTCACGTCGGCCTCGTGCGCAGCGAGCTCTGCTGAAAGCTGGAAGGGCTGGAAGGGCGGCATCGAGAGGCGGAGGAGGGAAGGAGGAAGACTGATGGACGTTGCTGATCTCTCGGAGGGACGCGTGCGATGAGGTGGAGGCGAGGCAGTCGTCCCGTCCCTCGAGGGTGCACTTTGACTCACTCGCATTCGCAAGAAGCAGTTGACAGGACTGCTGGCGAGGCAGTGGAGATCGTGCTGCAAGGGTCATGATGTCGCAAGCGAGCCCTGCGGTACACCCTCCAGGCCGCGCTCCTTGCTCGCGCTCCCCTGGCCAACAAACGCGCGAGCGATCAACGTCCCCCGCCTGGACCTATGAGGCTTGACCGCCTTCTCCGAGACCGCCTTGCCCGACGTCTGCGATCCACCGCTACCGAGACCCCAGAAGAGCCCACGTGAGGGATCTGAGGCCTTGGGCGTCCGGTCGCCTGCGTCGCTGCCACCGCTCGCTTCCGACTCCGACTCCGTTTCATCTTCGAAGTGATGGCCGAGGAGAGGAGAGGAAATTGTAGGCGAATCTATTGATGCCTCCTGAGAGCGTGTGCGCTGGTCGAACGTCCGAGGGAGATTGCGCCCGGATGTCGGCCTGACGAGAAGAGCGAACGTCAGGTCTGAATATCTGGGTCGTTGGGAACGGCGGACTCACACAGACTGCTCGGAGGAGACGGTGAGGAGGAGGTTCATGACGTTGGGCAGGGTGTGCCGTAGGTCCATGATGCGTAGGCCGCGACCGACCATAAGCTACAAAATGTCAGCATCCCACCCAGTCGCCCTGAGGGAGAGAAGCTCACGAGCTCGATATCCTTGTTCAGGAGGAACACAGCGTACTCGAAGCGGTACTGTTCGATGCCTTTCGAGTAGAGCGGAAACCTGCGCGCGCGAAAGAGCACCGATCAGCGGCGCACGCGAGCAGCTTGAAGTGTGGAAGAGACGCACAGCCGCGTCGGTCCCACGATCTCCGAGATGGGGTCCTTGACCAAGCTCCTGCTGCCCGCGCAAGTCACCGGATATGGAAGCTTCGTGCCGAGGTAGCTTGAGAGTCGGTCAAGCAGCAGGGCGACGAAGCCGAGGGCAGCAGCGACGATCTCCTCGTCGACCGACACGCCCGGAGGTAGCTGCGACGACGGCAGGCTGAGCGGTGGGGCAGGCTCCTTCGGGCCCGTAGGAAGAGGCAGAGCGGCTGATAGAATCGTGAAGATAGGCTGCGCGCGGCCGTTGGCGACCGGCATGATGGTGAAGATGGACTCCAGTCGACGTGCGAGCGTGCCCTGAGCAGCCTGGATGTACGGACGAGCGTCTTTGCGAAGCGAACTATGAGATAGCCGTGAGTCAGGCCGCGGACCAGTGCTCGGCGCAAGGGAAGACGCACTTCTCGAGCTCGATCGAGGCTTCTAGTTCGCGCTGATGAGCTTTCCGTTCGCGCACGACATCCTTACCGGCGGAAAGCTGCAGTCGTCGGTCCTCGTTGTCCTTGCGTAATCGGTCAATCTTCAGGCGAGCTGCAAGGTATCGCGGAGGGTGTCAGTCCAGCTGAAACTGCAGAAAAACGCTCATACGCACTGGCCGCGTTCTTCGACCTCATTTCTGCCTGATGCTGTTCAAGCGAACGTGTCTTCGCCTCCATCTCATCGGATAAGCGGCGCTGCACGTAGCCAAGTCAGTCAGCCGATAGAGGGGCAGATGTCAAACGGACGAACCAAGCGATCTGACTTGTCAAATTCCTGCACGAGCTCGTCCACGACGGCGCGGAGGCTCTCCAGTCCGTCCCGGGCGTGTTGGAGGTCTTTCTGCATTTGAAGAAGGCTGTTGCAGTCCGAACGTCAGCACAGGTACGTTGACAGAAAGTGCGACTGGAAGGCAAACCGCTGCAGATCGTCCGCGGTGATGCCCATCTTCATGCGCGTTTCCCGCATGCTGCGCAAGATGGCCTCCTCCGCCCCGCCCCACTCGACGACCTTGGCACCCTTGTGCAAGTCGGGTGCGGATAGGACGCGCTCAAGCTTGTGGTGAGCGACGGGAGAAAGCAAGGGGGGCGGGACGAAGTAGGTGTCCCCGTCGTCGGCGAAGCGCACGGTGAGGGTGTTGGGAGGTATGAAGGCTTGCTGGTCGAGCTTCTTGAGGTTGTTGAGGTCCACATGCCAGCCCTTCAGCAGGTGCCAGCCCCCCTCACCGGCGATACCCTCGCGCACGCGCCGACGGGTCCACAGGTCCACCGTCACCCTCTCCTCCCGGGTCACCCCTGCCTCGCAAGCCCATGGAGCATAATCTGCGCCATCTGGCGAGAGCTCGGGGAAGCGCGGGTTGGTGGACGGCTTGTGCAGGCACGAGATGTAGAAGGGCGTGTCGAGCGAGTCCGGGTCTAGTGGTGGGTCGGCGCCCTTATCGTGCGCGTGCAGAGTCGGGGAAGAAGACGGGGTGGTTGAGCTTGAGGACCGACGTAATGTGCTGCGTGTTGCGCTTGAGAAGCACGAGTGATCGTCCGAGGATGAGGTGGACGAGGAGGGCCGCGCCATGTGCGACGAAAACTGCGAGACCTCCTCTCGGTACTTGCCTTTCCGCTGCTCCTCGGGGCTCCTCTTTGGCTCATTCAGCTTCGGCATCGACCCGGAAGGTCCTGCCTCTGCCGCAGCCGCTCGCTGCAGCGCAGCTATCCGCTCGTCCTCGAGGCGGATGGTGATGAAGCTCTCGAGGAGGCGCTCCCCGGCCTCCTGCAGCGCTCTTTCCCGCTCTCTTCCCAGTAGAAAGAAATGATTGCCAGATAATGTCTGGGGAGCGGACGGAAGGTCCTCCTGGCCTTCGGCGATGGCGTCCTCCTCAGGGACGAGCGAGCTGCCATGCAACGAGTGATCAACGTGACCCGACGTCCGGGTTACGCTACGCGACCTGAGGCGCGAGAAAGACGACGAAAGGGTTGGCGATGTGGTCGCATCGTCGGGAAGGCCGTAACTGCTGTGACGGGATGGATGGCCGTGCAGGGACAGGCGAGAAGAGGCCCGAGCGCGCGACAGCGATGGCCGGCGTGGCGGGCCGGAAGAGGATGGCGGTGTCGATGAGAAAGCATCGAAGGAAGAGGAGCTCGGGAGCGATGGAGAGCTGGGCAAGGCCGGCGAGGAGGGAGGGATGCGGAGGGACTGCACGAGGGTCAGGGTGATGATAGAGGTCAGTCGGTGAAGACTGGGCGAGCAGCAACTACGACGACGAACCTTTGCACTCCCAGCACTCGTACCACGTCTGCGACTCTTGCCGACGAGCTCGAGATCATCCAGCGAGTGTCGTTTGAGCGCCGACGTCCGCTCAATCGACAGACCCTGCGCGGCTGCGCCTCCATCTGCCCCGTACGCTCCTCGCCATCCTGCTCCTGCGACAGCACCCTGCAAGACCTCATCCCGGTGCGGCGTGGCCGTCAAACCACTGACGCCAAAATTGAGGACATGTCTGAGCCGGCGCTGTGAAAAGGGCAGCAGCCAGGGTTGCTTCAGCGTCACGAGCAACGAGGGGCAGGCTTCTGGCACAGGAGGCGAACCTTGACCGCCGGTCCCTCACTCGTCGGCTGCGCTCGGGTGTTGTGAGAAGAGATCATCTAGCGGCACGTCCCAGCAGGCATGCCTTCCGTGCTGCAGTTGTTGCTTTGCCTGTCAAGGCTGGAAGAGGCGGATGGAGGTTGGCCGGCGGGCATCGCTTCGTCTGGGGCGCGCAGACGAGCTGCTGCTGCTCCGCCACGTCCATGGCCCTCTTACACCCGACAGGTCCAAGCACGCGCTCAAAGACCACTAGTGTGACGGTCGAGTCGGCGACCGGCCGACCTGGTATGCTCAAAGCATCGGCGGCAGCTCTTGCCTCCGTCCCCGCTGTCCCCCGGCGCGCACCTCTCCTTTTCGCCCTTACCTTCGCCCTCCTTTTCTTGGCCATGCGACTAGCGGGGCAGGCCGAGCCGTACAGGTTCGATCACGTCGAACTAAACAGGCGGCCTGGTTCGACAGGGCGTCCGCAGACGGAGTGGCTCAACATGTGAGTGATCTCTTGATCTCGCCTCCAGCTGCGCGCGTCTTGACCCAGCTTGCCTTCCTGCGCAGGGGCTTCTGGAGGGATACTGACAGCTTCCCGGTTGCCTGTGAAGGTACACAGACAGTCCTCTGCTGACGACGAGCAGTCGGCGAAGCTGACTGGCGTCGATGGCCCTTGCCCGCCTGCTTTCCCGCCCGCAGCCCTCGCACGCAAGGTCCTCGACGCAGCGCAGCTCAAGGCCGGCGGCCATCACCTCGACGTCGCGCACGGCTCGGGCGACTCGCTGCTGCTCGTCCTGGACACCTCGGGCTCGTATCCGTCACAGACATCTGTGACCGGCATCACTTCGATGGCCGAGCACGCGCGGCGCGCGCGAGAACGCGTCGACTCCTTGCCTTCCAAACCGACGGCGAACGTCCGACTTGTCGCCGGCGACGCGATCTACCGTCCTTACAAGCAGGACGTCGCAGACGGTGGAGACGTCCACCCCTTTGCCGACCCTCAAGGCAAGCGCTACGATAGCATCATCGTCCTGGACGCGGCGTACCACTTCGAAACGCGGGAAACGTTCCTGTCCCAGGCCTACAACCAGCTTGCGCCGGGCGGCACGCTCGCGCTGGGCGACATAGTGTCTTCTTCTCACTACCCGCAGTCCTCGCCCGACGGCTGGTCCTTCATGCCTTCTTCCCTGCGCCCCCCACCGCCCTCCGCCTGGTCGAGCCGTATAAGTCCAAGTGCCCTGCTCGCCGTCCCCGCCGTCAACCTTCTGCCCATCCCAGACCTCGCTGCGCAGCTCCTCGCGCTCGGCTTCGAGGTCGTCGCCGTCGAGGACGTGAGCGACGCTGTGTTCCCTGGGTTCGCACGCTTCTTGCGCAGTCGCGGGTGGCTTTGGGGGCTGTTTGGGGGGTTGATCGAGTGGTTTGGGAAGGGCGGCGGGCTGCGGTGGGTGATCGTCAGCGCGAGGAAGCCTGGAGGCGAATGAGCGATGCATGTACGCTTAGTAGGCTTACGGGGTCAGCGAGGACGCCTCTCTGCGCCCCTTCTGACCAAAGGAATGGCCATCCATATTTGTATACCGACTAACCCTGCGCAGCGCGCTCCATCGTCCTCGTGCACCCTGGTATCGCTTCTGGCGCGGCGCCGCCGTCTCCTCCTGCATTTTGCGCATGCGATTGATATTCGATCTCGTCTTCCAGCTCCTGCTCGAGCGAGACCGGCGGCAGGACGAACGTCACGTACTACGCGCCGACCGCGAAAAACAAAAGGTCATACTTTGACCTGCGAGGCTCGTAGCGATGGCCGAGGAGCGTCCTGCTCGTCCAGTAACGCAGCAGCCTTGTGAGCTGACCCAGGATTATCAGGCTTGAACAGACCTGATCGGCGGGGGCGGCGGTGCGGCGGAGGAGGCCAGAGGAAGGCTGGGAGAGCTGGAGGGGTGGCCGACGGGGGCCGACGACCCGACGTAAAGTAGACGAGGCGAGTCGGGACGTGCTGGCCAGTGAGAAGGACCGGAGGAACACCTTGGCTGGTAGATGGCCGGGAGGGCCGAGATCTCGTCGCAAAGCCGTACTGTAGGACGCGCACAGCAGCCTGCAGTCGTCCCTCGCGTTGCGCACGTATCCTTCACTGCTGCAAGCTCCTGGCAAGCTCTGGGCTGGCGTGCAATTGGAGCGCATCTATTAAAGTACAAGCTGATGGTGACAACACGGCCGCTCTCGGTGCGACCCTCGCAAGAACCCCCCCCCCCCCCCCCTCCTTCCCACACCTTCCCTCCCCTCGTAACCTCCCTCTGGAAAAGCCAACCCCCTGCCCACGCCCCCCGTTCCTCAGTAGTCCATGTGAACATCCCTCGCCGCCTCCTCCGCATCGAGGTCCATCCCGGTGAGCCGGTCGTCGTCGTGCGCCCCCGTGCCACCGAGGCCGGCGTGCTCGAGCTCGGCGTCGTCGAAGTCGTCGAACCCCCCGGGACCAAATCCATCGTCCGCGGCTGAAGGTGCGGCGTGCGACTTGCTGCGGGAGGACTGAGGGTGAGGTCGCGCTGGGGGAGGGGAGGCAGCGTCTCGGTCGGCTTCGCGCTGCGTCAAGCGAACACCCGGGGGAAGGAGGACCCGTCAGCATGCCCAGTTCTTGCGCGATCTTCAAGAGGGCAGTGCAGAAGAGCCCACCGCATCGGCCTCCTGCTTCGCGAGCAGCTGCTCGTAGCTCCACGCGCTGACGCCCGTGACCGAGTGGTCGAACGGCTGGGCGATGGCGCGCAGGAACTGGCGCGAGAGCGCGAGCGCCATGTCGGTCGACAGCTTGCTGTGCGCATCCGTCATGTACTGGCTGATCCACTTGGGCAGGCGCGCACGCTTGTCCTCGCGCGCGAAGCGCTTGTAAAGCAAGATGGAGCGTTGTGCCGTCAGCACGCCGAGCGAGCGGGAACGAAGCAGCCAAACCCAAGAGGGACGCACCGCATCGGCAAACACCATCAGGCCCCAGTCGGTCTTGCCGCGCAGGACACGGCCGACACACTGCGCCGCGTGCCGCATCGCGTCGAACGTCAGGTAATCCGACTCCTTGATGCGGTGGCTGTCGCGCAGGAACTCGAGCCGGGCCTGCGCATGCCGCGAGCGCGAGGCGTCAGTTCGGAGACCCGAGACAGCACACGCAGGCGGAGGAGGGACAGACCTTCAGGATGCGCGACTCGGTGTACTGGTACGGCACGCCAAACATAATGACCGCGCGCCCGTAGTTGCTGCAACCGAGCGCAAGAGAAGAAGCCGAGTCTCAGCACCGCGCCTCCGCCGTCACCCGCGGAGCCAAAGACAGCGCAGAAAGACGCAACTGGTCAAAGTCGATGCCCTCGGACACCTTGCCCCGCGCGACCGACAGCATGACCGCCCCACGGCCGTTGTTGCACGCCTTGCGGTAGTTCTGCAGGGCGATCGCAGTCTCGGCCGCGTCAGGCGTCTCGACGAAGATGAGCTTGTGCTTCCAGACCTCGTTGAGGATGCCCTTCGTTGGCGAGAATCCCCGCGACGTCAGCCGAAGAGGGAGGGAGGGACGAACGCGGGACGGGAGGACGCACCATGTCGTTCCACGCCGCGACGATACTCTCCATGTACAGGTAGCTCGGGAAGAACGCAATCACGCCGTCGGGCACCGCTTTTGCGTACTCGATCAGGATCGAGCCAAAGTTGCGGACGACGGACGGGTCGTTGCGGACCTCGAAGCGCGACGAGATGGCGACCTGGTCCGAGCCGCGGGTGATGACCTGCCCCGCCCGCCACCGTCAGCGGGGGGTCAGCGGCAGCCTCGCGGGTCAAGCCCCGGAGGGGAGGGGAAGAGACGCACGAGCGGCAGGAAGCAGTTGCGCGCGAGCGTCATCGGGTACGACTCCATGACGACCGGCTGGAAGTCGAGCATCTTGGGGTACATCTCCATCGGCGAGATGGTGCCCGACGTGATGACGACGGACGAAAACTTTTCAAACACGGGCGCCATGGCCAGCGCAGGGTCCATGCAGCTGTGCAATTTTTCCCGCGAGTAATCAGCAGCGCAAAGAGGGGTGAAGAGGGAGGAGAGGGAGGGAGAAGGGGAGGGGGGGAGAGAACGCACGTAAAGTGGAAGACGGGGTTGGCGACCGTTGCCGTCTCCGTCTCGTACGGCTCGAGGATGAGCAGAAACCCTGCCGCGCCCGCCACCTCCTGTCAGTCTTGACGGGCCCACGCGAGCCCCCTGCGGCAAGAGGATGCAGGAATGGGGGACACGCACCCTTCTCGTACGTCGCGACGAGCGTCGCGAACCCGGCGACCTTCTGCAACCCGGCGTACTCGTCCAGGCCCGTGATCTCGAGCGTCTTGATGAGCGAGCTCAGGCGCTCGGCGCAGGCCTTCAGGGGCCGCTTCTCGATGAAGGACGTGTCCTTGAGGTGCTGGAGGAACGAGACGGGCGTCTCTGCGACGACGTGCAGGACGCGCATGCGTGTCTGCAGTGACAACATGGAGAGTCCGTCTTTGAGCAGCACGCAAGGCAGCGGGAGCAAAAGGGACGCACCTTGAGGTACTCGATGAAGCGCTTCATGAACGCGACAAAGTGCTCGGCCTTGCGGATGTTGCCCGGGATCGCCTCCTGCACCAGGTCGTCCGGCAGGACCGGGCTCGCGAGCAGGTCGTCCTCGGCGCTGGTGCCGCCGTCGGCGTCTGCCGCGCCGAGGCCCTCGACGAGGCGGGCGTACTCGTCCTGCAGCTTCTGGACGTCCGTCTCCTTCATCCTGCCGAATCCGAGCACGCACGATCACACTCAGCCTCTTTACGACAATCGACAAACGGCGCACAGGAAGGAGCGGGGGAGAAAGAAGGGGGCCGGAAGAGAGGAAGGGAGGGGGGGGGGGGAAGAGAGCAAGGCACGCACTCGGCAATCTTGTCCTCGAGCACGCCCGCCGACCGCGCGGCGCTGTCGAGGATCGGCCGCGTCAGGTCGACCGAGAGCGACTCGATGCAGACATTGTCTATTTCTCGCAGGCGCGGACACGCCTTCAGGTCAGCGGCGGGCTTCCCCTCCCGGGCACATGAAGGGGAGGGGGAGGGGGAGGGTAAAGAGAGGACAGACCAATGTTGTGCGCCTCGTCAAACACGACGATCGCCTCCCCGTTCAGCTCCTTGCTGACCTGCTCCGCGACCTTGGGGTCGAGCAGGTAGTGAAACGAGTAGATGATGACGTCGACGAACGGCATCATGCGCCGGAGGGCAAAGTAGGGGCAGATCGAGTGCTCGGCGCCGTAGGCCTTGATGTCCTCGAGCGTGAAGACGCCGGTCGGGAACAGGTCGCCGGGCTCGCGCTGGCCGAGCACCTTGGCGGCCGCAGGCAGGCGACGGCGCGTCAACACCGGGCGTCGCGTGGGTTCCCTTCGCGCGCAGCGCCGGGAGAGGCAGGGGCAAGCGACGCACCTCGTGGAACTCGCACAGCGGCACGCTGCCCGGGTCGGCCCTGCCCTTCTCGCATGCGCTGCTGCTCGTCAGGTCCCTGCACCTGGCGTCGACCGTCTTGCCCTTCTTCTCCCGGCTGACGTCCGGGTGGAGGCACAGGTTCTTGCGGGACGAGAGCCCGATCCCGCGGAACGCGCCGTCGTCGCAGCCCATCGCCGCGCGGTACGCCATCAGCCGCTTGAGCTCGGCCAGCGCCTTCTCGATCTCGGGCACGGTGCGCGAGCAGTAGATGAGCTTGCGGTGCGAGGGGTAGAACTTGGGTCGCGGCGCGTTCGCGCATGGAGGCAGGGGCAGGGTCGCGCAGGATGGGTGGGAAGGGGGTCAGGCGAAGGCAGTGACTCAAAGGTCAGCTCGGTTCCGTCGGCTCTCCCAACACCCCTAATCACGACGGAGGGAAGGGGCGTCGGCGCACGCACCTGCTGGTACGAGATGATGAGCGACAGCAGCGAGACCGTCTTGCCCGTCCCGGACGGCATCTCTGCAGAGCGCGTGCATGCGTGCGTGCGGGTGCGGGTGCGGGTGCGGCGGTTGACGGCGGTGGAGGAGCAGCGGGCAGGGGGGGGGGGGAAGGCGACGGCGGACGGGGGGAGGCGTGAGGAAGGTGGGTGTGAGGAAGGTGGGTGGTAGGTGCGAGGCGGTGCGGGTCAGCAGCAGCAGCAGCAGCACAGAGCGACCACGAGGCAGGACGGACCGAGGATGCAGTGCCCCTGTACGCCGATCAGACCAAGGGCATCGGGGGTCAGCGCTGTGCACGAAGGCGATGGTCGGACGGACGGAGGTGGCGGGGCAGGATGCTGCGCCCGTGCCGGGGCTGCGAGGCTCGGGGCCCGCCCTCACGAGCCGAGCCGGACCGCAGGAGACGAGGGGAGGGGACGGACGTTGGCGTCGAGCGCGCGCTTGAGGTCGCACATGTAGTTGTACTGCTCCGGGTAGACGAGGTCATAGGGGAAGCTGGCGGGTGGGAGCGAGGTCAGGTCAGGTCAGGGCCGGAAGTGGGGACAAGGTCAGGGCCGGCGGGGGGAGGACGCGCATGACGGGCAGATCACCGATGAAGAACTTCATGGCGCCGGCGGGGGGAACGAGGGGAGAGCGCTGGTCGGCGTTGGACGTTAACGGCCGGAGTGACGATGTTGTCGACGAGGGCCTTACTCCTCGCGAGCTCAATATCGTCCTGATCCCATCGAGACACCACCACTTATCAGTCGAGTCCCTCGGCGCCATTCTGCATCCTTCGCAAGGGCTGCTCGTCCTGGTGCACCCTCCGGTCGCTCATATCCCGACTGTCGGTCGTGCCGGTCAGATCAACAGATGGGGCACAGCCCAACGAGACAGCGCGATCCGGCACTTGAAACCCCGATTCGGGGCCAATCCCCAGCTGAACTCCGCCCCTCCACTTGGGCTGACGCGCAGCAGCTGAAGTCGGCCACAACACAGCTCATCAGATGCAGTTGCGGGTTGCGGACGAGGTGGCAAGACCGCCAAAACGGAGCGGGATGGAGAGCCCTTGTCGAGGTGAGGGAGCACGGGGGCAGGTGAAGCTGCGTCGTTGAGAGCGGGTTGAACCATCAGCTCTGCTCAGCGCCCTCGCAACTCGCGCAAGTTGCCGAGCTTCCCTCTCCAACCACATCTCGCCTCTTTTCCTCTTCCTTCGCCACCCTCAAGTTCGCCGCTGACCGCCCGACGTCAAAGCGGACGCGCGTCTGTGACCTCTTCCGGCCCTCACAGAGTCAAGTAGACCAGAACAGGGCGCGGAACCATCAAGCAGCTGCATCGCCGTCGGTTGATCTGGCGAGCGGCTCCGTGGATGGCAAAGGAGATGGACGCAGACGTTGTGGATGGTGAGTCTTCCTTTCCTGTAGTTCTTCCTTCCCTTGGCGAGTGCGATGTCTCCTTCTGGCCTCGCTGATCTCACAGTGGGCTGACTGATGATATATGTCGACAGAAGGGGTGCTTACCGTGTATGCTTCGCCTCCTTGCTCGCTAACTTTGACTCGGCAGGGCGCTACTGCTCATGTCGTGTAGCTGCTCGCAGCCAAACGCTGACCCTGATGCAGCTCCGATCCGAGTACAGCGAGGGAGGTACTCGCGGTGGCTACGAGGTCGTTGGATGGTTGGTCAGGTCTCCAGCGGCGGGCGATGGGTGGAGTGGGGCAATCGGCCAGCGACGACGATGCTGGCCGTGGCGGGTCGAGAGAAGGGAGCGGCTGTTTTCGTCGACCATGGTCTTTCTCGCACTCTTCCTTGATGCCTGTCTGAATTGCGAAGCGGACGATCAGAAGCCGCGCCTGCGCACCTGCCTGGAGAGCGCACGCTGCTTCGTAGCCAACAAAATTCAGCTGCAGCGATCATGCAGCTGGGAAGCGCTGGATCGACGTGTACGCCTGGATCGGCCGATGAGTTTGAGCCGAAGCGCCGCAGGTGGATCATCAGTCTGATTCCAGCGGAGTTTCGACGTCTGGCGGTGGACGCGCGCCAGTTCGCTCGCTCGCTCACTGCCGACGCGAAGACGCGCGCGCTCCCTTTCTCCCTCCCCCCTCGCGCAGAGCCCAGCCGCTCGCCGCCATGTTCCAGGACGCGCCCTCCCCCTTCGGCAACCGCTCGCCCTCGTCCTCGGACGCCGACGACGACGACCTCCCGCACGCCGTCTTCTGCTTCTGCGGCGAGGAGTGCGCCCCCGACGACGGCTTCGACAACGACGACGACGGCGACGTCCGCATCTACTGCAGCACAGGTCCGTCTTCCCCTGCTTCTCCATCGAGTGGTCCTGGTGCGCCATCGGTGTCTTGATGGGCCGATGGAATCAGGGCGAGGCGAAACGAGGCGAGGCGAGGCGAAGCGGGGGGGGGGGGGTTGAGGGGTGGCTTGCTCAGTCGCGACGCGTCCCAGCCGCTTGACAGTCCGGCTGACCCGACCCTTCTGCCTCCTCGCACTCCGTTTCCTGCGCGCCGCTCTCCCCCGCCGTCCGACGCGTCGCAGCCTGCGCGCGCAAGGACGCGCTCTTGGCCCTCTCGCGGACGTATCACCCCTCGCCTGCCGTCTCCGCCTCGTCGTCGACCGCGTCGCTCGCCTGCCACCCGCCGCCCTTGCAGCCGCTCGCCCCGTCGACCGCGCACAACCAACCCTTCCCGCCGCAGCAGCGGCCGCCGCTACCGCACGCCGCGAGCAGCACGTCGTCCCTCGCGAGCGCGGCGTCGTCGTCGTCGTCGTCGGCGGCGGCGGCGGCGGCGGTCGAGGCGCCCCCGCACTCGACGCACTACCGCCGGATGCAGGCCGAAGCGGCGGCGCTGCACGCGCACAAGGCGGCCGCGCGAGAGGCCCGGCGCGCGGCGCGCGAGCGCGAGCGGCAGCAGCAGGCGGTGCTCGACCGGCCGCCGGGCGTCGCCCTCGGCCGGTGCGCGAGCAACAGGAGCGGCCGCGAGCGGATCCAGGCCCAGCGGGCGGTTGCCAGGCTCGAGCAGGCAAAGCACAGGCGTAACCAGGCGTCGGTCGCGAGCGCCGCGCCGTCGGTGCTGGCGCCCAGCACCGCCGGCAGCAGGCTGACGCGCTCGTCGGGCTTCTCGTCGCTCTTTGGCCTCGGCGCGGACCTCTCGCGCTCAAACACGGCCGCCTCAAGCGCGTCCTCCGCCTCCGCCGCATCATCGTCGGTCATCTCGACCCACCCGTCCCGGTCGAGCGCATACAAAACCCTCCCAGAACTCATCGCCTCCCAACAGCAGCAGCACCGGCGGGACGAGTCAGCATCGTCGATCGCGTCGTCGTCGCTCGCGAGCTTCCAGGGACACAGTGCGAGCTCGAGCCTCAGCGGCTGGGGTTTCCGCCAGCACGCGCCATCGGGCTCGCTCGGGCAGCTCGCGGCCGGCATCGAGGAGATGGACGCGCTCGCCGCGCTCGCCGAGGCGCCTGAGGACGACAACGACGTGCTCGTCCCGCATGCGGAAGAGGAGGAGGAGGAGGAGCAGGTCGAGCAGATCCGCATCGTCTCCCCCCTTCGCCGCCGGCCGCTTGCCGACAAGGGCAAGGCGGCCCGCGCCGCCGGGCTCGCGTCTGCGTTCCCGTCCTTCTCGTCCGCCGCAGCCGGCGCACAGGACGGCGCCAAGGGGTGGGGCATGAGCGACGTGCTCGACCAGATCCTCGAGATGGAGCGCGGCTTCGTCGTCGGCGCCGGGCTTGCGACCTCCCCCGCTCCTCCCTCTTCTCCCCATCTCGCCCCTCCTGGCGCCGGTGCGTCGTCGACGACGAAGGCCGCGCGCTGGCCGCCTGCGAGCCCGCACAGGGCACTCGGCCTCCTCCCGCCAGTCGACCTCGCCTCGCCCCCCCAGCGGCCGAGCGCAGCCGACGACCGGATGGACATCTCGACCCCGCCGCGGCCGGCGTTCGCCGCCGGCGCCAGCGGGGTCGCGCGCGCGTCGCTCACGCCCCGCGCCGCGCGGATCCTCAAGCACGGCCAGCCGCAGCCGGTGCTGTCCCTTGGCCAGCTGCGCGAGCCCGCCAGCGCGGGAGGTGGACAAAGGCAGCAGCAGCAACAGCACCAGCGCAAGCGGTCGCTGGCCGACTGCTCGCCCCCTCCGTCCCCCGCCGCCGCCGCCGGCAAGCGCCGCTCGTCCTCCTTCTCAGCCTCGTCGTACGCGAGCGCGGCCGGCCGGCCGTCCGCGTTCTTCGCGCACACCCGCACGCGGTCATCTCCGCAGGCCGCCGCGCTAGGGTTCGCCTCGCGCCTGTCGCCAACGGCGCTGCTCGAGCAGCAGGCGCACGAAGGGCGCTCGCACCGGCAGCACCAGGAGGGAGAGGCGGACGCGCCTGTCCCGAAGCGGCGTAAGCAGCAGCAGCAGCAGCCGCTGCCGCTGGAGGCGCTCACAGGAAGCCCCTGCGCGGTCGCCGCCCGCCCGAGGACGCTCGTGTACGCCGCCGCCGCCGCCGCCGCCGCCACTTCGCCCTCCGCCGCGAGCGTCCGGTCGGCAGAGAGCGTCTACTCGGTCCGTTCGAGCGCCGGCGGGGACTTTGCCAGCCCGCTGGCTGGCGCGCGCGCGCTCCCCGGCCCTCCGGCGGGGTCGAGCCCCCGGGCCACGAGCTTCCGCGGGTCGACCAGCTCGCAGGGGACCTTCACCTTCCCCCGTGCCGGCTCGCCCTCGACGCCCACGGCGTCGCTGCTCGCCGAGCCGCCCATCTTCCACCCGCACCCGATCTCCTCCGCGGCGGCGGCGGCGGGCAACCCCGCCGCACGGTTCCCTACGATGGATGCCGACGGCGTGCTTTCGGCCCCGGCCGCGCCGCCTGCCGAGACCGGGCTCGGTGGGGCGCTGTCCCCCGCTTCGCCGAGTCGGCTGTGGGCTGCGTTCGGCGGCGGTGGAGGGGGCGGGCAGGCCTCGCCAGCCGGCACGCCGCGCAAGTGGGGGTGGAAGTGGTAGGCGCAGCGCGCGCGCACGACGCGGCCCGCCCCCTTGTTCTCGCCGGAGCTTCTTGCGTCCAGACGGCGCGCCGTGCGACCCTTTGCTTACCTCTCTCGGACACTTCCTTCCTCTCTCAGACCTGCTCTCTTCATCCTTCGCTCGTGTGTGCTCTCTTTCCTTCGCTCTCCGCCGAGCCCACCGTATTTCGCACCCCCTCTCCTCTCCTCTCCTGTCCTGTCTGCGGCCGCGTCTGACAATGCTACTGTATCCCTCTTCCTCGGTGACTTGATACGCCTTGCGAAAGATGCGGGTGTCTTGTCGGCGAGGCAGCGCAAGGCCGCAAGGCAGGGTCAGAGAGGCAAGGAGAGGGAAAGTCATCGCATGCCTTGCGCCTCGGCGAGCCACTGCACCGGCTTCTTCCCCCCTTCCTGCCGTGCCTCCTCTCCCGCCTGGCCCCCGTCGCCCACAGGCGCCGCAGGCGGGCCCTTGACCATCCCTTCGGGCGCCTCCACCTTCGCCGCCCTCCTCGCAGCAGGCGCCGGAGGTCGGGGCGGCACTGCCTCCCCGCGGAGCACGGCGCCGACCTCGGCCGCCGTCAGCGTCTCGTGCTCGCGCAGCGCGGCCGCGAGCCGGTCGAGGTCCGCCCGCCGGCGCGTGAGGAGCGCGCGCGCGCGGGCCGCGGACGCGTCGACCAGCCTTTGGAGGACGAGATCAGGCGAACGGTGCAAAGTGGGTCAGCAGCGAGCGAGCGGAAGGGAGAGAGGGCAAGGACGCACCGCCGGATCTCGCTCTCGATCTCGTCCTTCCTGGCTTTGGAGAGGAACGGCATCTGCTCGCGGTCGATGCTGACGAGGCCGACCTTCTCTGAGAAGCCCATCTCCTGCGGCCCGACGACGATCCCTCGTCAGCGTGGGCTTCAGGTCAAGCGAGAGGAAGATAAGGGAGGGAAAGGCAAGGGCGCACTCGGACCATCGCGCTCGCGAGCTTGGACGCCCGGTCGAGGTCCTCCGCCGTGCGGTCCGATAGCCGCTCGGGCCCGTTCAGCAGCTCCTCAGCGACCCTTCCCGCGACCGCGACGTCCACTGCACACGTACGCCAGTGTTAACTGAGCGACAGTAAGATACGGGACAAGAGAGAAGGGAGATGACGAACGGCGGGCGATGTACTCCTTGCGGGAGATGGAGTCCTGGTCCATCCCTGGCACCTGGGAGGTGATGGAAAGCTTCGAACCGCGAGGCATAAGCGACCTGCCGTGCAGAAGCCTTCTTCAGCTGCCAACACGGGAAGTCGAGCAAGTGGGGATGATGGACGGACACCTTGTGCAGCGGCACGCTCCCCTCGGTCGTACTTGCAACCAGCGCCCTTCCCGCCTCGATGTAGGCGCTCAGCCTCAGACTCTCCTCCGCGATGAACCTGCTCCTCCGTTCCGCGCCCATCAAAAGGCGGTCGCGCGCCCAGTCCAAATGCGACAGCTGCACCGCGCTCGCTCCCTCCCGGCTCGCGCGGATCGCAGCGAGGTTCGTGAGGTTCTCGAGGTCTGCACCGGCCAGGCCCGGCGTGCCGCGAGCGATGATGGACAGGTCGAGCGATGGGTCGACAATCAAGCGCGCGGCGTAATGCTTCAGGATCTCTAGACGACCCTGGACGTCTGTCAAAAGGAGGCGGCGCGGGTCAGCGGTCCACCACTGGCTGACCCAAAGCGAGGCGGCGTACCTGGCAGAGGTACGTGGATGTGCCTGTCGAACCGCCCGGGACGGATCAGAGCCTCATCGAGGGTCTCGGGGAAGTTTGTTGCACTGAGCGCCGAAACATTGGAAGAAATCAGCAACCTGGACTGCACTTGTATCCGAGATGGAGGACGCACGCAATCACGACAACGTCCTCATCCGACGAAAAGCCATCGAGGTGCGCTAGAAGCTCGTTCAAGGTCTGCCGCCTAGACGCCTCTCCCCCGCCGCCGGACGCCGCAGCATCCTATCAAGCCACCGCGTGCACAAGTAAGCCCTTGAGCAAACACGAGACCAACGGCAGAGACACGCACAATGTCATGCTCGCCGTCCGACCGCTTCGCGCCAATCGAGTCCAGCTCGTCGATGAAAATAATGCTCGGCGCACGCTCCTTGGCGACGGAGAACATCTGGCGGATACGCATCGCGCCGACGCCGACGTAGCTGTTGCGCAGGGTTTAGGTCAATATGATGCTCGGCGAGCAGAGGAGGAGCGGAAACGCACGTATCCTCGAACTCGGACCCAGAGGCGTAGAAGAACGGCACGCCAGCCTCACCCGCCACCGCGCGCGCGAGCATCGTCTTGCCTGTCCCTGGCGGCCCGCTCAGCAGGACGCCCCTGGTCGCCCGGCCGCCGAGGGACGCGAACGAGTCGGGGTCCTTGAGGAACTCGATGAACTCGCGCACCTCCTACAATCGGTCGTGCCCTCTCAGCGAGCTGCACTCCTTCGGGATAAGAAAGAAAGCAGAGACGCACATCCTTGACCTCGCCCATGCCCTTGATGTCGTCGAGCATGATCGGCTTCTCGCCCTCGGCCTGCTTCCACTCCTTGACCTCGTTGCCCTTCATGGCGCCGTAGATCTGCTGGAGGATGTACGGCAGATTGGCGACGATGACGATGCCAAACCAGATGGCGTAGAGCACTTTGGGGCGAACGTCGTCAGAATTTCGCATCTCTCAAGAGAGTTAGACATCCGGGACGCACCTAGGATGAAGCCAAGAATGGAGACCGTCGCGCGAAGCGCAAGTGGAGCGGACGGTCGAGGCGGCGCGGAAGACGAAGAGGCGTACGACCGTGCGCCCGAGCGACTGATGCAGCCCCTCGAAAAGCGGGAGCCGAGTGGAGAGCGACTGAATGTGGAATAGGAGCGCTTGGACGGAAAGCTGAGAGGCGCCGAGGTAGGCTGGGCGCGGGCAGAATAGGCGCTGCGCAGGCATTGAGGTGATCAGTTTCGAGCGTCGGCGTGGTAGGTTGAACGACTCACTCCCAGGCCTTCCAGCGCTCGAGGCCAGTGATCTTATAGGCGCCAGCCTCACAAAGTGCCTCCGCTAGACCACCGCCGTTCTCCGTGCAGTCGCCCAAGCTGACCCCTCCCCACCCAGCGCCAGCGACAGCCAGCCGGCCACGCCACTCGTTCGCGCCGATCGCCTCGTGCACGTCGCGCATGCGTGAGCCATGGCCGGGCGTGTAAGTCGGGATGCAGTCCTTGTGGGTTTTTGCGTACACCGCGAGCGGCTCGAGCGAACGCGGCAAGTCCGGCAGGGTCGAGCGCAGGTGCGCGAGGGCGGCAGGGATGAGCGAGCGCGGGTCGGCGGCTATCGGGACCGCCCCCGAGGTGTAGTACGGACCGCCGATCATCATGGTGAGCTTGACAATCTTGTGTTGCACCTCGGGTTTGTCGGAGGCCCCCATCGCAGTCGAGTCAAAGACGACACCGAGCACGCCGAGTTCGTTCGGGGTCGTGCTTCGCGGGATGAGGTAGCCAAAGCCGGCAGGGTGGTACGGACGAGCCGAGGTCAAGGCAGGAAAGACGAAGGTGAGGACGGAGACGGTCGTGAGAGGGTTGGCGTTCAGATGCGGTAGTCCATGGCCAGAAGGCAGCACGCGGTCGAGGAGGTGAGGCGGCAGCGTCGAAACAGCGGTGTCGGACTTGTACGTCGTCCTACAGGTCGTGACCTGACAGCAAAAGCAAACTCAGAGGACTGCGCGCACGTTCAGCGTGCAGCTTGCGGACGTACCTCAACACCCTCCGCCGTCAAGCGCAAGCTCTGCACCGGTTCCTCGAGTCGGAATTCAACCCCACGCGAGCGCAAGGTCCTTTCCAGTGCAGCCGTCAGGGTCCCCAGCCCACCCTTCAGCCCCCAGACGCTCTGCTTCTTCAGCTCCTGCCCCCACGCGCCGAGCGCGTCCCAGCGCGCAGCGTCCGCCTTGGCCTCAGCCTTCTCTGCGTCCGACTCAGGAATGCCGAACGCCAGTGCCTTGAGAACGGACCCGCGTGCGCGCTCCGCGTTGAACAGGTACGGGAAGGCGGAACGGACCGAGAGGTCCTTGGACGAGCAGGCGTAGATGCCGTGCACCATTGCGCTTGCAACCGAGTCGGCGACCTTAGGTCCGAACCGCCGCCGGAAGAAGCTATCGACGCTTTCGTCTGATGCGTCCGAGACGGGCTGGAAAGGCTCCTTGACGCCTGCGAGGGCAAGTGCACGACCGATGTCGGTCGACAGGAGTGACGTCGGCGAGGACGGCAGCTTGAGCAGCGCGCCCGGCGTCGGGTGAACGAGGAAACGGTTCTTCGCGCTTGGGTGGTCCTTGCCGACCGTGATGACCTCGTCTTGCAGGCCGAGGTCGTGGACCATGCCCAGCAGCCGAGGTGCACCCCTCCCCTTCGGACGCACGCTTCGCGGGCCTTCCTCGATGCGAGCTGAGCTACCATCGGTCAAAGGGAGCGAGACGGTCGAGAGCCAGCCCCCTAGGCGCGGCGCGGCCTCCAGCAGGGTGATCTTGGTCGATGGCGAGAGTTTCGTGAGCCGATGGGCGAAGGCGAGCGAGGTCAAGCCGCCGCCAAGGAGCGTGACGGCCTTTGGAGGGTGTGCCATCGGAGGAAGAGAGGTGACGCGACGAAACCTGGAGAAAGGGTAGTGTATGGGAGCTACGAGCTCATATCCAGTCGTCCCAGGAAGGTGGACGGCGTTGTGCTTGGGTTGCGAAGGAGCGGAGGAGCACCGGAAGCGAGGATGATGGTGGAATGCGGACGAGCGGGCGTGCCGAACGACACGAGTGCGCAGACTCCGACTTGCAGCTAGAGTAATATGTCGCGTCGGGCCATTTCTCGAGCTCTCGCAGAAGGGCGAGGGTGGCGGATGGTCACTCGCTTGATGAGCCGGGAGAGCTTGCTCTTTCCACCGCCTTTTATGGGCATCGAAGGAGGAACCCGCCGCTTGCCCGCCGCCCACTGCGCAGCGCAGACAGCTATCACTTCCCCTGCTGATCCTCGCCCTCTGAACCTAAGTCTCTCAGTTATGCTGGTATGAAGGCATGAAGAGCACAGTAGAGGTACAGTCGAAGACTGCGTTCAGACCAGATCAAGGTATTAGCACTGATTCCTGGCTAGCAGGCATAGAGCAACGGGAAAGCGAGGCTCACCCAAACATCATCTACTCGTCGTCCTCGTCCGGGGGCAGCTCGTCGTTGGCCTTCTTGTAGTCGACCACGGTCCTCGTCGTCCGCGTCGGCCGCCTGCCAGTCGTTGCCGGCGCCGGCTCGTCGTCCGCACCCCCGGCCTCCTGCTGCAGCGCGGCGAGCTCGTCCTCCGAAATCTCCTCATCAGAGTCGTCCTCGTCGTTGCCCTCGCCCGCTTCCTCGTCGTCTTCGTCGTCCTCCTCGTCGTCATCGTCGTCCGCGGCCGCTACAGGCTTGGTCGAACCCTCGAAGCGCGGCTCCGGGACGGTGTCGGCCTTCGCGGAGGGTCTGCAGAACTCCCCAAGGACGAAGGGGGTCAGGCGAACGTCCTCGGTACGCGGTACGAAAGTTCGACGCACCCGTCCTTGTGAGCGGCCTGGGCAGCCTTGACGTCGTCGCCGGTCAAGGTGGTGCCAACGCGAGCCCTGCACGGGAAGCAGGCGGGGACGATCAGCTCCTAGGCCTCATCCAGGTGGTACAGGCACGCGAGCAGCCGTACTTCTTGATCTCGTCCTTCTCAACTTCCTCCTCGGCGTTGCGTTTGGCCGCTACTCGATAGATTGCACGTAGCCGTCGGTCAGTCTTCGGACGCGACGCAGGCCGGGGCTGCCTGGAGATGATCGCGCAGGCGGCAGCAGGACGCACCGGAGACGGTCGGGGTGTCTTCGATAGTGGAGGGCGCGACGATGTCGCCTCCGTCGAGCTCGTCCTTGGCCATGGTGTGATGTAAGGTGGGGTGGTGGGAGAGGAAGAGGGATGAGGGGGAGTGATGGTCGGAGGGTCAGGACGAAGCTACTCCTGCCTGACGCTCTTGACCGGGCTCGAGCAAGCGGTGCTGCAACTTCTTCCAGGCCTCTGACCTCGCGAAAGCGATCGAGATCGAAGAACGCACCGCGCGGGAGAGCTCCTGTTCCGCTTTCGGTGTTCAGGGCGATTATCAGGCAGCGAGGTGCATCCTGCGGGATGTGCATACCTGCGCGCGGGCTGTTTCGAGCTACGATTCCGCCCAACGCACCCTGCTTCTTACTCGTCCGACGATAACTCGCCCTCCCCTCAGTCCGCCATGCCTGTCGCCACGCGCGCCATCTCGTCCACCACCTCTCATCCAGAGCCGACGACGCCCAACCGATCCGGAAACTCGCAAGGCCGCGGCGAGGCTTCTCGCTCGGAGGAGCAGGCTGGCGAGCAGGAGGACGAGCACGAGCAACGGCAGCAGGAGGCTCAGCACTCGACGCCCCGGCGGTCGCTTGCCCTTCCACCCGGGCCGCGTACGAGCAACTGTGCGTTCTTGAACCTTTTGTCTGTTCTCAGAGCACGACGCTCACCAGGCCGGTTCGTCTATCCTCGTAGCGTCGAGCGTGCTCAAGCCGATCTCCGTCTCTCTCAACCACTCGCAAGCCGCGCTGAGCGAGCGCACGCCCCGGCCGATCCTGCGCGCCGACCCGAACCTCAAAACTTGCTTCAGGCAGGAGGACGACCCTGAGCTGTATGCGCTGTGGGTTGGGAAATGAGGACACTCTCGGAAGGGTGTTGGACGCGGGGAGCAGGAGGGAAGACGACTGCGCAGGCAAGGGCCGCAGGGCAAGAGCTCGTCTGGTACGTCTTCTGCGCCAGCGGGCATCAACTGCAGCGCAATGGCTGACTGGATTCGTCTGTGAACGCCGCAGATAGCCGCCGATTCGTCTATGCCAAGCTCGGTTGCTCCGCTGGACGCATGGCGGCGCGCGACCGACGTTTCTCGCTGTCAACCCTCTCTTTGGACATGCTTCCGCAAGACAGGATGAAAGGATATAAAGGGTGACCTTGTGAGATCCCGTATTGATGCAGCGTCCACCATTCAAGCGCAGACCGCTGTATAAACAACCGCATGCGCATCTAGTAGCAGCATAAGTCAGGCTTCGATCCCGGACATCTAGTACTTGTCCACGCCCGCCGCGTTCCAAAAGGTCCGGACGGCCATGCCGAGCAAGCCCTTCTGCAGCCAGCCTTCCACGACAAAGATGCCCGTCCCAATCACCCAGGTGACAGTCCAGATCCTGCCGAGCCATCCGCCCACGCGCCCGAACCCGAGCTTCGACCATGTGCGCTCGGCGAGGAGCGCAAACGTCTGGACGAAGAAGAAGGCGGTGATCTCTGGGGAGAGCTCGTTCGGCTTGAACGGGAGCGCGCCGAGGTCGTGGATCAGGCCCGAGACGAGGAACACTACCGCCGGCTTGAGCAGGGCCGGGAACGGCTTGGAGTAGAAGGCAAACGTTGGGCTGAAGAGAGGGTGCCAGCGACGGCCCCAGAACTCGTGCATCGACGTCGCGAGCCACGGCCGGTCAAACACCTCGCCGAACTCTTGTGGGCTCCAGCCGAGGGCGATCGACGCCGACGCCCAGGCATGGTAGATGATTTCGACGAAGAGGTACACGCAGAACTGCAGAAAGAAGCAGCAAAGGAGTCAGCTTGAATTATCGCTTGATGGTTGGGGGGGGGGGGGGACTTGCACCAAAGATCGCCGTTACGCCCACCGCGGCGACGTACTTGTGCAAAGGGTGGACGTGCGGCACGAAGCTCGGCAGCCAAGGCACGTCCTGCCCCTCCAAGTCCCACAGACTCGCCCCACGCAAGTCCAGCAGCAGGTCGAACGGCCGCGCGAGGAGCGAGAGGGCGAACAGCGCGCCGGCGTCACGGACGGCGACGAGAGCGTGCTGCGCCGCCGACCGGAACGGCGGTTTGACCGTCGGCGACGGCTTGTAGTAGGGCGTCTCGTTCCAGCCGGCAAGCGATGGATTGGTAAGGAGATCAATCGTCGTCGAGGGCGGCGGGCGAGGGTGCGTGTACGGCGTTGACAGGCAAGCAAGGCGCGGAACCAGGAGGACGACCTGCGGCATTTTGAGAGCGACAGCCGGCAAGATCAGTCGCAGTCTCCGGATCTGCTGAAAGAGCAAGAACACACGTAGCAGCCGCCCATGCCAATCACATAGTTGAACCACTGGTGGATCTCCTGCTCGAACGCGATGCCGCCGGTGAGGTGCCAGACGACGACGTAGACGAGCGGGGCGATCGCAAGGCGCAAGGGCCGTGTGTTCTCGCGCTGGGAGAGGTAGGCGAGCACGAGGAGCAGGCCGTCCATGAGGCCCATCAGTACCCAGAGCCGGGGCGAGGACAGCGGTAGCGGGTCCGCGAGTGGTAGAGGGAAGTGCATCGTGCGAGATGCCAGCGGGGAAGGGGAGGAGGGGGGGGGGGGGTGGCACGAGGTCGGTCCGGGACGAGAGGACAGGGCTGCAAGATCGGAGCAAGGCGAGGTTGGACAGTCAGCACGCAGACGCAGAAGCGGCAGAAAGTCGTACTCACGTCTGCTGGTAGCAGGCCGGAGGCAGGCAGAGGCGCACTGGGCAAGGAAAGCTGCAGGTCGTCGCGTCGACGTCGCAAGTGGCGCGCCTCGGCGGAGTGTGACGATTGAGCGGCGGGCCCTTGCTTTCGGGGCACCACAGGGGGTCATTGCCCCGAGCCGCCGATTTCGCTCTTCTCCGTCGCCCGGGGGTTGAGGTCGCGCCATCCTCCGCCGTGCGCGAGTCTTTTGCGGCCTGAAGCGCGTCCCTGTCCGTCCAAACCGTCACCGCCTTGCCCCTCCCCTGTGTGAATGCTCAGACGCCCCCTCGCAGCGCTCGCCAGACCCTCTTTCATCAGCCGCACCCAGTCCCGCACCATGTCCCTCTTCAACACCACCCGCCTCTCGGGCTCGACCGTCCTCATCACCGGCGCCTCGGGAGGTGCGTCGCCGTCTCTCTCAACGCGAGCCGCCGTCTTCCTCTTCGCAGCATTGCACAGGATGCGCAGCGCTGACTTGGACGCGTCCTTTCCGTCTTCGCCGCTGCAGGAATTGGCAAGGCGACAGCTCTCCTCTTCGCCAAGGTCCGCCAGCGCCCTTCCCATCTCTTGCAGCACGCGCGCGATCGCTGACTTCTCCCTTGCCTTCCGACCTTGACGCCATCGTGCAGGCCGGTGCCAACCTCCTCCTTCTCGCCCGCCGCCCGGCAGAGCTCAAGTCGGTCGCTGAGCAGTGCACGGCCGCGTGGAAGGCCTCGCCTGAGTCCGTCACCGGCGGCAAGGGCGGCAGGTTCACGACGGTCGAGTGCGACATGAGCAAGCGGGAGGACATCGACCGGGCGCTCGCGAGCGTCCAGAGTGAGGTCGACGAGGTTGAGGTGTAAGTCGGCGTGCTGCTTTCTTGCGTCTCGGACCCAGCACACTGACATCTGTCTTCTGCGCATGCGCCGTCCTCCCTAGTCTTGTCAAGTGAGCAGGCCATCTCTCGCGTGCAACCTCGTGTTGGAAGCTGACTAGTTCTCACCTTTCCAGCAATGCCGGTCTTGTAAAGGGTGTCGAGAAGGTCGGAGAGATCTCGAATGAGGACATCGACAGTGCGATCTAGTGTCTTTCTTCCCCCTGCCTATGCGATGCTGACAACCTCTATTTCTGCAGTCATGTTCCACACCAACGGTGCGCGAGCAGCCTTCTCTGCTTCTAGAGACTCAAAACTAATTGGCCCATCCGCCTGCAGTCATCGGCCTCATCCACCTCACGCAGACCATCGTCAAGGGCATGAAGGAGCGCAAGAGCGGCCACATCATCAACCTCGGCTCGGTCGCCGGCCGCGAGGCTTACGCCGGCGGAGGTGCGCTCGATTGCGATTCCACCCAAGTCGTTTGAGCTGTGCTGACCCCTCGCCCTTTGCGCCCGCAGCCATCTACTGCGCTACCAAGCGTGCGTTCAACCACCTGGATTGCGCAGAGGCACATTGCTGACTCCTCATTTGTCCGCCAAACAGACGCCGTCCGCTCGTTCTCGACCACGCTGATGAAGGAGCTCGTCGACACGCCGCTCAAGGTGTCGGAAGTCCAGCCGGGCCTGGTCGAGACCGACTTCTCGGTCACGCGCTTCCGCGGCGACAAGACGGCGGCCGACAAGGTGTACCAGAACATCCAGCCCCGTGCGTCCCATGGCCGCAATCCTGACGTACAGCAAGCAGGCGCTGATTCCTGCCGCCACTCGCAGTTGTTGCCGAGGACATTGCCGAGGAGATCGTCTGGGTCGCGCTCCGCCCCAAGCACGTCCAGATTGCCGAGCTCTTTGTGTTCCCCTCGTGCCAGGCCTCGCCGACCATCGTCCACCGCGGCTGAGCGCACGTCGAAAGAAACGGAGATGAAACATACGATCATCGCGCGCTCTGACGAGAGGCGCGCGCGCGTTGTAGGGTTTAGAGCCGGTCCTGCTTCCTGTGTATCATGCAATGTCATTTGCTCTGCTGTGTCACCGAATGTCTGCGAGGCGATGCGCGCTGCTGCTATGTGCGACAAGGTTCAGCGTCGCATTTTGTCGCTGGTGCACGAACGCTCTCGGTCGTTCCACCACATAAGCGATAGTAATTGCGCCATGATCAAGTGCTTATCAAATCGTGATCGCTTGTCCAAGCCTCAAGTGGCCAGCGAGAGAATGTGCTAGACGCGGCGCGCGCGCAAAAGGGAACATCAGCCCGCGCGCGACCGCCTGCTCCTTCCTCTTTCCCTTCACACACCAGGACCACCCGCGTTCGCCCCACGACCTACCCGCCAGGAGACCCTTCACTTGTGAGTTAACTTCTCCACTACAGACGGTTGGCGAGCGGTGAGGAGGGGATGAAAGGTCAGGGTAGAGGGCCGACAGGGTAGAGGGCCGACAGGCAGGGACGCGCGATGAAGGGCGGGGAGAGGCAGGTCAAAAGGCCTCCCTTCGCTGCTCCTGCTCCTGCAGAGCAAGATGTCGGGGGTACGGAAGAGGGTGTCAAGTTCGCTCAGGGCTTGACCAGAGCTGCCCCCGTCTTGTGGGAGTTTTCTGCTGACTGCGTTGCTTCTTGCCCGTCTGCGCTTCTCGTCGCTTGCCGCCACCGCCCACTCGTCCGCTTCGACCAGTTTCCCGTCCCTGCTTTCTCTCTCGCCCGCCATGTCTGCCCCCGCCGCCGAGACCTTCGGATTCCAGGCTGAGATCTCCCAGCTCCTGGACCTCATCATCAACACCGTGCGTGTCTTTCCGTTACTGCTCAGGGCATGGATGGGCTGACTTTTTCCTCCATCAACCCGTCTTCAGTTCTACTCGAACAAGGAGATCTTCCTTCGTGAGCTCATCTCGAACGGCTCGGATGCCCTCGACAAGATCAGGTAAGTTTTTGGCGTGCTTTGAGCCCTTGGTCGCTTGCCAGACTGACGTGGTTTGCGTTTCGCTCCAGGTACGCGGCCCTCACCGACCCGTCCCAGCTCGACACCGAGAAGGACCTCTACATCCGCATCACGCCCGACAAGGAGAACAAGACGCTCACCATCCGCGACACGGGTATCGGTATGACCAAGGCCGACCTTGTTAACAACCTCGGTACCATCGCCAAGGTGCGCCGTCCATTTTCGCTCGCGCTCTACTTGCCTAGCCGTGCTTCTTACTGACGCTGCGTTTGCTTTCCTGTCCACAGTCCGGCACCAAGTCGTTTATGGAGGCCCTCTCGTCCGGTGCCGACATCTCGATGATCGGACAGTTCGGTGTTGGTGCGTCTGCCTCTGCGCTTGTCCTCCGCTGTGGGCGGTAGAGCTGACTGTTCTCGTGCGCTTTTCTTCTAGGTTTCTACTCGGCCTACCTCGTCGCTGAGCGCGTCCAGGTCACGACTAAGCACAACGACGACGAGCAGTACATTTGGGAGTCGGCCGCCGGCGGCACCTTCACCATCACGCAGGACACCGAGGGCGAGCCCCTCGGCCGCGGCACGTCGATGAAGCTCTTCCTCAAGGAGGACCAGCTCGACTACCTCGACGAGAAGAAGATCAAGGAGATTGTCAAGAAGCACTCCGAGTTCATCTCGTACCCCATCCAGCTCGTCGTCTCGAAGGAGGTTGAGAAGGTGTGTCCCCATGGGATTGCCGGGTGCGGAAGGGTCCGATTACTGACTGCCTGCTCTTGTCTTTCTGCAGGACGTCGAGGAGGAGGAGGAGGCCAAGGAGGAGGAGAACAAGATCGAGGAGATCGAGGACGAGGACAAGCCCAAGGAGAAGAAGACCAAGAAGGTCAAGGAGGTACGTTCTGGCTACCCCCTGAACTCCGTTGCGTGCGGCCAGCAGCTAATCTCGCTTCCGCGCCCATTGCCACAGATCACGACCGAGAACGAGGAGCTCAACAAGACCAAGCCCCTCTGGACGCGCAACCCCCAGGAGGTCACGCCTGAGGAGTACTCGTCGTTCTACAAGTCGCTTTCGAACGACTGGGAGGACCACCTTGCTGTCAAGCACTTCTCGGTCGAGGGTCAGCTCGAGTTCAAGGCTATCCTCTACGTGCCCAAGCGCGCGCCGTTCGACCTGTTCGAGTCTAAGAAGAAGCGCAACAACATCAAGCTCTACGTCCGCCGTGTCTTCATCATGGACGACTGCGAGGACCTCATCCCCGAGTACCTCAACTTCGTCCGCGGCATCGTCGACTCGGAGGACCTCCCCCTCAACATCTCGCGTGAGACCCTCCAGCAGAACAAGATCCTGAAGGTGCGTCGCTACCGTATCACGCCTCATCTGGTATCGGCGCTAATCTCTGCCGTTGCCTTTGCCATCCAACAGGTCATCCGCAAGAACATTGTCAAGAAGTGCATGGACATGTTCTCGGAGATTGCCGAGGACAAGGACAACTTCGCCAAGTTCTACGAGGCCTTCGGCAAGAACCTCAAGCTCGGTATCCACGAGGACGCCCAGAACCGCGCCAAGCTCGCCGAGTTCCTCCGCTTCTACTCGACCAAGTCGGGCGAGGAGCAGACCTCGCTCAAGGGTGCGTCCTTCGGTCCTTGCGTCCCCTCGTTGCGTACCGGCGCTGATCTCTTTGCTTGATCCCACCGCGCCGCAGACTACATCACGCGCAAGCCTGAGATCCAGAAGTCGATCTACTACCTGACCGGCGAGTCGCTCTCGTCCGTCCGCGACTCGCCGTTCCTCGAGGTGCTCAAGAAGAAGGGCTTCGAGGTCCTGCTCCTCGTCGACCCGATCGACGAGTACGCCGTCACGCAGCTCAAGGAGTTCGAGGGCCTCAAGCTCGTCTGCGTCTCGAAGGAGGGTCTCGAGCTCGAGGAGACTGAGGAGGAGAAGGCCCAGCGTGAGGACGAGGCCAAGCAGTTCGAGGACCTCTGCGCCGCCATCAAGGAGACCCTTGGCGACAAGGTCGAGAAGGTCGTCGTTTCGAACCGCATCACCGACTCGCCCTGCGTCCTTGTCACCGGCCAGTTCGGTTGGTCGTCCAACATGTGCGTCTCGCCCCCGCTTGCTTCTTCCTTTGCTTGCGGCATCTTGCTGACCCCTTCCGATTTCACGCTTCTTCACCCACAGGGAGCGCATCATGAAGGCGCAGGCGCTCCGTGACTCGTCGATGTCGTCGTACATGGCGTCCAAGAAGACGATGGAGCTCAACCCGCACAACGCCATCATCCGCACGCTCAAGGACAAGGTCGCCGAGGACAAGGCCGACAAGACCGTCCGCGACCTCACCTTCCTCCTGTACGAGACCTCGCTCCTCACGTCCGGCTTCACCCTCGACGACCCGTCGTCGTTCGCCGGTAGGATCAACCGCATGATCTCCCTCGGCCTCTCGATCGACGCCGACGAGGTCCCCGCCGCCGCTGAGGCCTCGTCGTCCGAGGACCAGCCGCCGGCGCTCGTCGCCGAGGCTTCCGCCATGGAGGAGGTCGACTGAGCGACTTGTCGCACTTAGGAGTTGAAACGATAATGATGCCTTTCCATCTCAGCCACGGAAGCCCTGTCGTGTCTCGTAGTATTGAGAGATGAGGGGCTTGGTCATCGAGGTGTATACGAGACGGTGCGCGGGAAGGGCGGTCGAGGCGTAAGGGAAGTGGAGCAGGACGACGAGGCTTGGCGAGAGGAAGAGGGCCGCGCGATCAGGCGCGGTACGGCCCAACTGCGCTCGAAGGTAAGGAAGACGCGCTCGGCCGATGATGTTGCGCGAGAAGCGTGCGGCGGAGTCTCGACAGCTTCGCCTGGCGCTCCTTGGTCTGGGTAGGTAAGCTCGTCGAGGTTTTGGTCCGGGGCCAAAGACTGACCGAGTCGAGTAACTCGGCACCAGTCGATGAGTGCACGCTCTCAAGAGCGTGATATGCGCAGCCCTCCCCCTGCACGACGACGAGCGGCGCGCCGTCCAGATCGTGCAGCTCGACGATGCTTGTGTCTTATCTTTGAAGCGCCCGGTCACCTCGGACGCCCCGCGGGTCCGTGCCGATCTGGTCATCAAAGCAGATCATCATGCTGCCGGCCATTATCTGCGCGTGTCCTCTTGCTCGTTCAACCGGACGCCGACGAGATGGCGTAACGCTCGCATTCCTCAGCCAGCATAGTGGACGGCAGAAGCAGGCGTAGGAGCGTGTACAGCAGGGAGCGCGGTGATCAAGAGAGGGTCATATCGATACAGGGCGCGAGGCGCAAGCTAAGACGAGGCAGAGCAGGCCGCCATGTGGCGAGGATACGTGAGGCGAGCGACGCGGAGAGCTCTTTTGCTTTGGGGGAAGCGAGCGAAGGGTGTCGTACAGGATGGCTTGCAGATGGAAGGTCGTCGTAAGAAATGGAGGATGGAGCGCAGATAGGGACGCTTCAAGATAGCTAGCCGGCAGAGGGGCGCAGAGCAGCGAGGTGCTACAGGGGGGAAGAGGTGCAGAAAGTCAAGGTCGGGTCGCTTGTGCGCCCGTCCATCTACTGGCCGCGGTAGTTGGGCCCGTTGTAGGCTGAGGGATCGACCTGCGCGATACACGAGACCTGCCATCAGCGCACTGCAGGACATCGAGCAAGAGAGAGAGAGAGGAAATGAACGCACCCACTGGCCGCGAGCCGGAGGCGGCGCGTACGACGCCGGAGGAAACGATGGCTGCTGCTGCTGCTGATAGTCGGGAACGAATCCGGGCGGCCCGCGCTGCTGCATGAACGGCTGGCCGCTGCCGACCGTCTGCGCACTCGACCTGCACGGGGTCCGGCATCGCTGACGGGGTCAGTCATGCATGCGCGCGGCTGCGTCACAAGGGGTGTCGGCGAAGGACGCACCGCTGCGAGTCGTTGTTTCCCCACGTGAACGGCCCCGCCGCCGCCGCCGCCGCCGCCGCCCCTCTTCCCCTGCGCGACGGCCTAGGCGCGCGCTGCGGCCGGCCGGTGCAGCACCTGTAGAGCGCGCGGAGGATGAAGAACAGGAGTGCGAGGACGATCAGGCCGACGACGACGGTCACGGGCACGGCGATGTTGAGGTGGTCGAGGTCTGCGCGAGGGGGGGGGGGGGGGGGCACAGCCCGCAGCGACCAGGCTGTTAGCATGCGCTGCGCCGGAGAGGAATGCGTCCGTGACAAGCAGAGGGTAGGGAGGGGGCGGAAGAAGCGAGCGAAGAAGGGAACGCACACCAGCCCTTCGCGCGCGCAAGCCCGCTCCCGTACGAGCACCGCCCGTTGGAGCACCGGCCTTGCCCGCCGCCGCAGGACGTGCCGTCGACAAAGGACGACTGGAGCGACTGTCGTGTGCGTGTGCAGCGCAGACGACGAGTCAGCATCACGCACGCGGGCAGGCAGAAGAGTGCGGGGCCGGGAGGGGGGGGGGGGGGGGGGGGGAGAAAGAAAACAAGCACAGAGACGAGCCCCCCCCCCCGCGGGCGCCACACGAGGCGCTCGCACACGCCCCCGGCAGGCGCC
>MVAM01000076.1:29448-69480 GCA_014825675.1 Cystofilobasidium ferigula | reverse complement strand
GACCGAAGTACGCCGGGCCGAAGTGAGGTACCGAACGAAGTGCCTTGCCGAAGTACGACCGGGTGCCGACCGAACCGAAGAAAAGTGAAGCGACCGAACCCGAAGTGCGGTCGAGCCTTGACGAAGCCGTCTCTCTTTTTCAGAGCGATTGACGATTGCCAATCTAATCGCGTCCGAAAGAAAACGACTTGAATAGATTGGGAGCGGCGAATAATCACATCAGATCAAATCGACGGACTGTAGGCGAGAGACAGGGGACCGAGGGTGACGAGATACCAGATGAAGTTGAAGATCTTGAGGTTGGCCATGTTGTACTTGAACTTGATGAGCTCTGCTTGACTAGAGTCTTCTTATACTGTCACGGGCGTGACGGAGCACGGGCGTGGCCGGTTACCGGAGGACGGATAAGGGAAGGAGAGGTCGAAGGCGAAGGCGAAGGCCGGGGCCAAGGGTAGAGGTAGAAGTGGAAGAAGGGAATGGACCGAAGACCGAAGACCGAAGGGGCCGAAGGGCGAAGGTCCGAAGGACGAAGAGCGAAGGCGGAGGTGGTGCAGAGGGACCACCGAAGACGGGGTGCTGGCGAGTCGAGCCAGAAGTTGCGTGAAGACGTTTAATAGACAGTGGTGCGGAGGACCGAAGCCGGTGCGAGGGGAGCGGGGGCGACGGTACAGGAAGTCCGGTGACTGAAGCTGGAAACGTACAATAAGAAGACTGGGGGGAAGAGAACGAGCGCTGAGGAGAGGGGAGCTTATATACGACGGGGAGGCGGATAACTAGAAGATGATGACGAGAGTAACGGGGGTGACGCAAGAGTGGGGGCCCGAAGGTGGCCGCCTTGTCCGACATGGGTCTTGTCCGAAAGGCGGGGAACCGGGTCAGGTCTAGGCCGCAGCGCGGCCGAACGTCCGAAGGGCCGGTGGGCCGAAGTCGCGGGCGGCCGAAGGACCGTTGGCCGAGGGTTGTTGGCCGAAGGCGTAACGCTATGTCACAGGCGCATTGGCGACCATGACAACTATACATGGATCTAGGAGCAACCTGTTGAGCAGCGAGCGGTACGGGTGAGCTACCTAGAAGGGGGTCAGGACGTGTTCTATGGAGCGGGGGCGCTGGGATGGACTAACCTCAGTCACCAAGAAGTGGACTGAGGTCTCTAGCTAGGAGGGGAGGAAGAGGCAGGTTTAAGAGGGCGGAAAAGGGAAGTGCAAGTGCGGGCGACCTCAGCTCGCGTCGCCGCCAGCCCTTGCGCAACAGCGCCCACCCGCCGCTCCCTCTGCGCCTCGAGCCTGGCTCGTCGCAACTCCAACAGGCCACGCTTTGAGCCTTTGTGGCCTTCGTGGCGTCGTCTCGCGCGGCTTGATGTGCGAGGCGTCGACGTTCGGCGGCCTCGTTGACCGCGGTAGCGTGATCGTTCGAAGCGGGCGGGTCTACTTCGGCGGCGGCCTTTGACGCCTTGCGACGGCGGCGTTCCTCGATCCGTCTCTCTTGGTCTGTGCGAAAGTCCGAGGCTCCGAGCCCTCCGCCGTGGCTAGACCATCGCGGGCCTGGGCGGCCAGAAGGGAGCCCAGGGCGTCCGCCTTGGCGGTCGTTGTGCGTTCAGCCTGCGTCCAGACCAGCTCATCACATCGTCAGTACGAAGGATCAGGCAATCATACGGGGGAGAGACGCGCCTTTGCTTTGCTCGTTGTCGCGTCCTTGTACGCATCATACACCGTCCGTAGATCCTCGAGCTCGGCGGCTGCGGCCAGTTGCTGGTCGTCTTGTCCGCGAGGGTCGCCGGGGTCCGTCGAGGCTGCCGTTGAGGTGATCCGAGCAAGGTGGTCGGCGGCCCACTGGCCCGTGGGCGGGCGCTGGCATCGGGCGTCATGGGCGGACGACGCCTTACAGAACTGCGTTCAAGAGTTAGACATAGTGTCAGCGAGTCATTGAGGGTGATCGAAATCGAGACAGAGGCCAGAAAAAGAGTGCGCAGCAGGGACTCAAGCAGGCTCTTACGCTCTCACGCTTCCGGCCTTACAGACACGGTTGCTGCGCGCGACGATTAGGCAGGTTGAGAGCAGCTGACATCTTGTGTCGACTTGCTGCTATAAAGATTGTATCAGCTTTTGCTTCTTCGTGAGGACTTGAGCTAGGGCCTCCATCACTCTCGGCCTGTCAAGAATTGTTCTTGCACTGCGCCGTTGCATCGAAGAGTTGAACGTTGACCGGCTCGTTGCACCGGCGCAACCTCCTCTCCGTCTCACATCCTCCTGCCACCCCCCCCCCCCCCCCTTTCGTGACCGGGCACCACTTGAAGCTACACCATCTTCGTCGCCAAGAACCTTGAGGCGTTCATCTCCGCCGTCACGGGCGGGAACACGACGGTCGACATCAAGTGGCTGATCCTCGCGCAGATGGCCGTGTTTTTGCCGCTGTCGCTCGTCCGCAACCTCGCGAAGCTTAGCGGGACGGCGCTGATTGCGGACGCGTTCATTCTCATCGGTCGTGAGTCTCTCCACTGCTGCTCTGGGTAGGATCAGACTGACGGCGGGCCTGCGACAGTTGTCTACATCGCCAGTAACGAGACGGCCGTCATCGCCAAGGAGGGCATCGCTGACGTCGCACTCTTCAACCCCAACTCGTGGTCCCTTCTCGTCGGGTGCGTACCCCAGTTGAGACTCTCATCGCCGCGCGCTGCGACCTGATGTCTATCTTCGACGCGCATAGCACCGCCGTCTTTGCGTTCGAGGGCATCGGCCTCATCATCCCCATCACCGAGTCGATGAAGGAGCCCGAGAAGTTCCCGCGCGTGCTCTCGGGCGTCATGGTCGGCATCTCGCTGCTCTTTGCAGGCGCGGGCGTCCTCAGCTACGCCGCGTACGGGAGCAAGATCGAGACGGTCGTCATCTCGAACCTGCCGCAGGACCGCAAGTTCGTGCAGGTCGTCCAGGCGCGTTCCCCCCTCCCAGAAGAACTCAGCTATACGTGCCCCGGCCAGAGCTGACTTCGTTTGACACCCTCGCAGGTCCTCTACTCGCTCGCCATCATGCTGTCGACACCGCTCCAGCTGTTCCCGGCGGTGCGCATCATGGAGAACGGCCTGTTCACGCGGTCGGGCAAGGGCAACCCGCAGGTCAAGTGGCAGAAGAACGTCTTCCGCGCCGTCACCGTCGGCGCGTGCATGGTGCTCGCCTGGGTCGGCTCGAACGACCTCGACAAGTTCGTGTCGATCATCGGCACTGCGTGCTGCGTGCCGCTCTGCGTGCGTCGCCCATCCCTTCCCTGCTTTTCCGTCAGCGGCGTCAACGACGCAGCAGGATCGACTGACACGCGCCGCGCGGCATGCAGTTCGTCTACCCGCCGATGCTCCACCTGCGCACGGGCAACCTGTCCAAATGGGTCCGCATCAGCGACATGGCGCTCATTGTGTTTGGCGCCGTCGTCTGCGTCTTCACGACCGTCATGACGGTCCAGGGCATGCTGGCGGCCGAGTAGATGGCGCGCTTCCCCTCGACGCGCTCAGACGATCCCATGGATGGTGCACGCTGGATCGCTTGCAAATCGCTGGCTGCGGCGCGGCATTGAGGGAGGGCGGGGTCATCGTCGTACAGGGGCAGGCAGGCCGGAAATAAGAAGATAAAGGCGTGACGGACGGAAATGGGCTACAGTATGGCGTGTATGGTGAAGGAGCAGATCGTCCATCGCAGGAGGAAGTCAGAGAATGCAGAGGAAGAAGAGAAAGAAGAGACAGAGGTGACGGGGCGCGCAGACGTTTATGAGCGTGCACCCGTCCACATTCAGGCTGGGCAGACCGGCCGACCCAAGGCGCCCAGGTCGGCCGCAAGCGCGAGCGCGGCGTCGTCCGCCGGCGCCTGCGAGCGCCCGACGCGCGCCTCGAACGCCGGGAAGTCCTCGACGTCGTCCATCCACCCGCCGCCTGCTACGCACGGGGGCGACTGCGGCGGATCACCACCGCCGCCGCCGTCGTCGTCGTCGTCGTCGTCGTCGTCGTCGTCGTTGCTCGCCAGACACGAGGGCGCGACGGCCGGCGGCGCCGTAGCGTGCGATTTCAACGGCTGATACACAGGCTCAGCGGTCGGCCACCTCGACGAAGGGCGGGGGCCGTGAGACGCGCCCACGACGGTCGACGCGCCCGACGACGCGGACGACGGGGGCGAGTCGAGTGCGCCCGGGCGCGCGCTCGCGACGGCTGCGACGGCTGCGAGGCTCGTGATCGACGGTCCGTTCGAGGGCTTGATCCACTTGCGCCAGAAGCGGCTGCAGGCGATCTTGAGCTCCTTCTCCAGCCCGAGGATCTGAGGGGTTCGAGTGCGCCTGCAAGTCAGGCCATGGGGTCCGCAGCCGCGGTCGGCAAAGAACCACGCACCTCGATGCAGTTGAACAGCAGCTTCCAATCGACCTGCTTGGCGACGAGCGCGCGCTCGACGATCGCAAAGTCGCCCCAGTACATCCAGTGCACGGCGAGGTTGAACGACGTCACGTCCGGCAGGTCGAGCAGCAGGCACGGGTGCGCGTCGCGCGACATGGCCGGCACGAGCCGCGCGCGCGCACGACCGGCCGGCCGAGGAGGGCTTGGTGTATCGGGCAAGCTCGAAGGGGTGAGGTTAGAGGAGAGGAGACGCTGCGGGAGGGACGGTGACGGACAACGGTGGAGTTCCATGTCAGCTCCCGTCCGCTGAATAGTCCCGCCGTGGCAGAACTTACGCGGAAGAGCGAGCTCTGCGTGCTCAAGTACTCGCGATGCAGCTTGTACGTGAGCACAGTGCTAGGTGACGAGCGAACAGGAGATGTCAGTCGGACGCTCGATGCGAACGATGCTTCGAGTGCGCAGCAGCCATCGAAACTCACATTTCGTTCGAGCTCGGTAGCGATGCCCTGCGCGGCTGGTTCAGCTGTGCAGTGTGCGGCGGCGTCTGGGGTGAAGCCAGGTTGGCCGGCGCTGCGACATTGTGCGTAGTTGGCAGGCGAAGTACTGATTGAAGAAGGGTGTTTGGTGGGACGGAACAAAAGGGCACGGCCGCATCAGCTGTCGGGAGCTGCGCAGATCTTCCCAGCCCTGCCTGAGACATGGGCAGGCTCAGGCAAGAGAGAAAGACGGACGTACGGACGGTGCAGTCTGCGCTGGCCAGGTCCTGCCAGTAGAGGGGCGCGAGCTGGCGGAGCTTGCGCAGGACGAACTCCTTCGGGATGCGCGCCGGCAGCGCGCCTGCTGCGGCCGCGCCGGACGACGACGACGACGACGAACCCGGCGGCGACTCGTCGCGCTGCCTCGAGGGCACGGCCGTCGAGTAGAGCTGCCTCGCCGTCGTCGGCGGCTGGGACGGCGGCCCGTCGGTCGAGTGCGTGCGCGCGTGCGCGCGCCGGGTCGGGGACGAGACGGCGAGGGCGGTCGGCGTCGTCGGGCTGGGCAGCGCAGCGCGGTCGAGCATGAACGCTGGGCGAGCCGAATGCGGACGCTGCTGGAGCTGCACGTCGCCGGAGGAGGACGGCAGCAAGGCGAGCGAGGGACCCTTCTTGCGGACGGCCGAGGGCGAGCGCTCGAAGGACAAAGGCTGAGGGAAGGCGCCGGTCGAGGGCGTCGTCGGTTCCGGCGCCGGTGGGCTGAGCTGCTGCTGCTGCTGCAAAGGGAGAAGCTGCAAGGGGGAGGCAGAGGAGGACGGGGGAGAGGAGAGAGGGTCTTGAGGCATGCTTGGGGGGGACATGCTGAGAAGCAGGTCAGGGGGATAATTGACTGTCGGCTCCACCGTCGCCGCGTCGCTGCTGCGGACGATAGATACTACGCGCTTTTGGCCGCCCTTTGTTCCCCCCCCCCCCGGCGACGGCGGCTGGCGCTAGATCCACCGTTCCCACCAGCCACCCAGTTGATGCCGCATCGCCCGGGCCCAAACGGCGTCCGGCGACGCGGTCTCATCATGACGCCGGGGACAGACCCGGTGAACCTTGTGTGCAGTACAGGATTAATCGACTCGATCCGCGTCTACTGTACTACACTAGTCACACCGCCGCACAAGATCAGTTCTCGTGGCCCATCCTTTGCCTTCCTGTAGAGAGGTTTTCTTTAGGATTGCCCTCGCGCCGCCTGCGCACGATCATGGTCAAGGTCAAGTCAACTCTGTCATGCTTGTAAAGGGAATGCTTGTAGGCCGGTGTGAAGCTGTAGCGGCCAAGGGCGACCGAAGTACAGTCACACCTCCGCAGAAGAGTAGTTTTCGTGGCTATCTTTTGCATTCTTGTAGAGGGGTATCCTTTCAAGAGTTGCCCTCGCGCCGCCTGGCACAATGATGGTCAAAGGCAAGTCGATTCTTATAGGGAGGTTATGCTTGTAAAGGGGATGCTTGTGGACAGGTGTGACTGTAGCATCATCCCTGCTGATCGTCGACGGGAGCGAACGCGACCCACCTTCCAACAAAGGGGTGACCGCCGAGCCCGCGCTCCCCCCGCGGGACGCCGACGGCTCCAGTAGGACAGGAGGTGCCCGAGCGCGCGCTGCGCGCGGGAGAGCCAGCTTTGCGCGCCGCCATCGCCCTGCCAATCATACAGGAGGACTGCGGCACCTTTCTCGCAAGGGGGGTGGGGATGCACAGGCTGATAGGCCAGCGAGTGAGAACGGCGGTGGGAGAGACATGAAGATAGCAGATGGACCGGGAGAAGCGTCTAGGACAGAACGTCTGCTCAGAACTTGATCGAGTGGCTCTCGAGCTGCAAGGGACACCGGCGCACACCGAAGATTCAGCCTGTCGTTTCACACAGCAAATCGGGGGAACACGAGACAGAGAGAGAGAGAAAGACTGACGGTGATCTCGCCGCCGCGGTACGACCCGCGCTTCTTCTTGTTCTTCTCCTTGCGAAAGCCAGCGCCGCGGGTGACAATCAGGTCGGCCGACGCCTTGGCACCGTAGTCGCCGAGCGTTCCGCCCTGACCATCGATGTCCAGTAAGCAAATGAGCACCGCGGGGTGGTGCAGCCGGGAGAAAGGAAGAGGGGCGCACCTTGGTGTCGAACGCGTTCGACCTGAGCCGGTCGTCATGGTAGCTCACGTCCTCCATCTTGATCCTGCTGAACCGCTCGCCGACGGGCTTCTTCTTCTTCTTGTCGCCCTCCTGCGGCGCAGGCGAGGCGGACGGCGACGCTGTCACGTCGCCGAACGAGACGCCGCGCGCACGCTTGCGGTCCGGGTGCATGTGGCCGTCGAACGCGGCGGCGGCGGCGGCGGCGGTGGTGGGCGCGGGCTCCTCGGACGCCTTACGCTTGTTAGTCGACGTGACCGTCGTCGACGTGACGGTCGTCACGGTCGTCGTGGCGGGTGCTGCAGCAAAAGGTCGGCCGCAGAGGTTGACATCAGTGCGTGACGCGCGTGGTGTCAGGGAGGTAGTAGCGCGCACCCTCATCCTCGGACTCGGACGAGCTGCTGCTGCTGCTGGACGACGACGAGCTGGAAGACGACGACGAGCTGGACGACGCAGCCTTCTTGACGACGACGGCGACCGCCTTGGGCGCGGACGCGTCCGCCTCCGAGTCGCTGCTGCTGCTGCTGCTGCTACTGCTGCTGCTGCTGCTGCTGGACGAGGAGGACGAGCTGCTGGAAGACGAGGACGAAGAGGCCGACTTGGCCTTCTTGCCAGCCTTCTTGGCCGGCGCGGGGGAGGCCTTCTTGGTCGGTGCGGGCGCCTCAGACTCGCTGGACGACGAGGACGAGGACGAGGACGAGGACGAGGACGAGGACGAAGACGAGGCGCTGTCGGCATCGGCGGCAGCAGCAGCGACCGGCGCAGCGGCGGCGGCCCTGCGAGACGAAAGCGAAGCAGCGCATCGGCGTCAGTTACCGAGACCCCCCTTACTTTGCAGCGGCGAGGCTGGGCACAGTGTCGTGCTGCGAGGTCTACGCACGACCGCGCGGCCTCGACGACCTCGAGCAGAGTCCGGCCGCCGAGCACGGGCGTCGCCGGCGCGGCTTCGAGGTCGGGGACGATCGCCTTGCACTCCTTGCGGAGCGCGGCCGCCGTCTTGGTGTGCTTGAGCGTGGTGAGGAAGCCGTGGATCAGGCGGTAGGCGTCTGTCGGGGCGGGGCGGGGTTCAGCCGGAGAGGGAGCAGCGTGGGGGGTCAGCCTGCTGTGCTAGAGACACGGGGGCTCGTGTCGACCGGACGGACCGGTGACAGCGTCGGACATGGCGGGCGACTTTATCGGGGGAGGGGAGGGATCTCAGGCCAGACGGCAGGCGGCAGGGGAGGCAACAGGGCGAAAAGCTGCTGCGCGCGGGGGGGGGCGGAGTTCCAAATCGAAATTCCGACCCCTCCTGCCGACCGACCGACCGTAGCGACGTCCTTCCCTCCGATCCCCCCTCCCCCTCGATAGATCCCCTCATCTCGCAGATGGCCGCCTCCGCTAAGCGTCCGCTCTCGGCCAACGCGTCCTCCTCCCAGCCGGCCAAAAAGACAAAGTCCTCGGCCGCCCCGCCGCCGCCCCAGCAGCAGCAGCGCAAGCAGCCGCTGACCGCGCCCGGCAAGCGCTCGCTCGAGCAGGAGGAGGCCGAGCTCGACGACGGCGACTGGGAGGACGACGAGCTCGATGCGGCCGACGGCGCGATGGACGCCGAGGGCGAGGACGCCGAGGAGGGAGGCGCAGACGGTGCCGCACCCGCTCGCGATCCGGCAGGTGCGTCCCCCGCCTCCAGCCTCTCGCTCTCCTGCTCGTCCCGTGCTGACCGCCGGGAGCTCCTGTCCTGCTCGCCGCTGCAGCCAACCGTGCGGCGCGCGAGGCCCAGAAGGCCGACCGTCTCGCGCGGCGCAACCAGAAGCCCAACGCGCAGGTCCTGCAGGAGTCCAAGGCGCTCTGGGCCAAGATCAACCGCAAGGAGGGCGCCATCAGCAAGAAGGAGCGCGACGAGGCGCTGCAGGAGCTCATGCGTCTGCTCGAGGGCCGTATGAGCGCCGTCGTCAACAAGCACGACGGCGGCCGTGTCGTCCAGTCGGTGCGTCGCTCCCTACGCCGGCTGCGCAGAACTTCACCGGTGCGGCTGCTGATTCCAGACTGGTCGCGTGTCGCAGATTATCAAGCAGGGTGGCAAGGTGGAGCGCGAGAAGGTTGGCAACGAGCTCAAGGGCCGCTACCTCGAGCTCATCCAGGCAAAGTACTCGAAGGTGCGCTACCGGTGCCGCCCTCTTCCCTCCCTGGGTTGACCGTTGCTGACGCTTGCAACGCTGCGCTCTTTGGCTGCAGTTCCTCGTCCTCAAGCTCATTCGCGTCTCGCCCGCGGCGCGCGCGCTCATCTTCCCGGAGCTGATCCCGCACGTGCCGCGGCTGATCAACCACCGCGAGGCGGGCGGCATCCTCGAGGACGCGTACGCGCTCTGGTCGACGGCCAAGGAGCGGACGGCGATGATGCGCCAGTTCTGGGGCAAGGAGATGCTGCTCTTCTCCGAGTGGGTCTTCGTGCTCGTCTAGAGTGGCCCTGAGTGAACTTGAACTGACGCAAGAGGGCTCACGCGCGCGCTGCAGCAACGAGGGCAAGGGCATCGAGGGCTTCATCGCTTCGGAGAAGGACGAGTCGCGCCGTGCGCGCATCGCCGACGTCGCCCGGGGCCACCTCAACACCATCTTTGACAACCCGGAGAAGGGCGCGATCCAGCACTCGATCGTGCACAGGCTGATCCGCGACTACCTGGCGCTCGCCGCGTCGCTCGCCGACAACGACAAGCGCCGGGAGGAGCTTTTCGAGGGGTGCGTCCGATCGGGTTGTCCATGTCACCCACCCACCTTGCAGAGTTTGGCTGACAAACTCGCTGATGCACGGCGGCCCGACAGCATCCAGGAGATCATGCCCGAGATCGTGCACACCCGCGACGGCGCGTTCGTCGTGCGCGACCTGCTCGCCAACGCCTCGGCCAAGGACCGCAAGGTGATCGTCAGGGTGTTCCGGCCGCACGTCATGAAGATGGCTGAGGACGCCGAGGCGCAGACGGTGCTGTTCACCATGTTCGACGTCATCGAGTGCGTCGCCCTAGGCCCTCATTGCTACCCAGAACCACTTCACTGACGCCCCTCTGTCTGACTGCTTTTACTTCCGCCAGCGACACCAAGCTCGTCGGCAAGTCGATCATCGGCGAGCTCGACCTGCCCGCGCTGTTCGTGTCGAAGCTCGGCCGGCGCGTGCCGCTGTACCTGCTCGTGCCGCGCAACAAGCGCCACTTCACGCCCGCGACGACGCAGCTGCTCGCGTTCCACGACGCGGCGCGCGCGCGGACGAGTAAGAAGGAGACGGCCACGCGGCAGGCCGAGCTCAGGCGCGCGGTCAGCCCGGGGCTGGTCGAGGTCATCGCGGCGGACAAGGAGGGACAGCTCATCAGGGATGCGGGCGCGTGCCTGCTGATGCAGGAGACGCTGCTGTACGCCGAGGGTGGTCAGTCGTTCCGCTCTCCCTGCCGAGGTACGAGGCGCGTTTTTTTTGCTGACGTGCTGGTTCGCTCGCACGCTGGCAGTGGACAAGACGCCGACGATCGCCTCCCTCGTCGCGCCGCTCTCGATGCCGTACAAGCAGTCGTACTCGATGGACCCGGACCCGTCGAACCCGGCTGTGCACACGCTCGACCTGTCGTGGGCCGCGCGCCTGTTCAAGCTCGTGTTCCAGGCGGGGCACTTCAACATGGCGACCAAGAGCATCGACGTCGTCTCCGGCTTCGAGGACTACGCGCTCGCGTTCGCAGAGGCGTTCTGGGCCGCGCTCAGGCAGGGCGGCACCGTCGTCGAGGTCGCGACCGGCGGCGGCGCGTTCGTCGTCGTCGAGCTGATCGAGCGCCTGCGCGCGGGCGGGAGCGCCAAGCTCGCCGAGGTCAAGGCGACGTTCGAGGGCGCCGACGCGCGCAAGGCGGTCGAGGAGAGCAAAGCCAAGGGCAGCAAGCTCCTGGTCGAGAAGCTCGCGTCGCTCTAGAGCCGGTCGGCCCCTTCCTTTGCGCCGGCGCTCCCCCGCTCCCTCCCTCCGCCTCTTTGCACTTCTCGCTTCGCCTCTCGCTCGCACGGCCCTCATCTCTGGTACCCCTCGCACGAATCTCATGACCCTCCATCTGCAGAGCGATCAGACCAGGAAGGGGACGAGATCCCAAAGGACCTGCTGTCGCGGGGTGTGCGCGTGCGCGGCAGGCTGCGAAGTAGTTCACCCCCAGCTTTCTCCCAGAAGGTGACGTTAGAGGTACAAGGGTGTCCAGGGATAGCAGGTGGCCGGGCGACGGCCGCCTGCGAACACTGTAGGAAATACCGCCGGGCAAAGTAATCGAGTGTCTTGATCTAAACGAGTTTCCTTGATCATCGATTTTGGTTGGCGCGTTCTAGATTACAGGCTTCCAAAGGGGCTTAATCAATACCACACAGACACTAGATCAAGGCACTTCTAAAAGTCTAGATGGCGCGACTTGCAGTCGCTGGAGGTGTTCCATCTAGGGTCAAGATCTGTAAGAACTAGGAAGAGGATGGGATGGATCTAGAGCACTGACAGGTTCAGATCAAGATGCTCGTTTTCGAAGATTATGTAGCTGGGTCACTCATGTGATCATCAAGCAGATGGTTCGCTCAGTATCTGTTGATTTACTCTTGGATGATCCGCTCACGAGAAGGTGCTGATCAAGGAAGGGGCCCCTTCCCCCCCTATTGCACCCTTACGCCCCTCACGACGTCTCCTCCCTTGTCCTCCTTCCGCTCTAAGCATGTCCGGATCACACTCTCGATCATAATCCCTGCCCCTTGCGTCCGCCTTCTCGCATGCAAGCAGGTGCGAAGCAAGAGAAGGCTTGGCCATGGAGCGACACGAGCTGGTAAGAAAGCATTGGAGAGGGGAAGAAGGAGGAAGGGAGGAAACCGACGAAGCCGCATCCGTCCCACCGCCGTCAAGCGACCTTGACCCGCTTCCCGCCCTCGCCCTCCGCGGGCCGGAGCTGCGCCTGCGCCGCCGTCCGCCGGGGCGCGCCCGTACTGTCCTGCGTCCTCCGCGCGGGCGCGAGGCTTCTGAGCGCGTTGTTGGCGAGCGGGGCGACGGGCTGCGAGTGGGCGCTGGCGGCGCGCAAGCAGCGGCAGGGGTGTATGCGTCAGATTTGAGGCATCTCGAAACGGAGAAGGGGTCGCAGACTCACAGGCCGACGCCAGAACGCATCTTGCGCATCGTCTCGTGGTGCGTGCCGGACAGCCAGAAGGGGACGTCGAAGCCCGGCGCGTCGGCGTCGATATGGTCGATGTCTTCCAGGAAGGTCGAAGCCTGAGCAGGGCACGGTCAGCGTCAGTGCATGCGCTGTCAGAGAAAAAGAGGAAGCAGTGCACCTTGAGCAGGTCGGCCACTCGCTTGTCGAGCGGCAGCGCCTTCGACGGCACTTTCGTATCAACGGCGACCGGCTGCTGGCGGACAAACTGCTCCTCAAACGTCCCCTTTGCGACGAGCGTCTGGACGTAGACATCCTTCGTCTGCCCGACCCTGTGCGCGCGCTGTAAAGCACAACTGTCAGCGTCACGCTGGTCTCGCAGCGTCGATACGGACGCACCTTGATGGCCTGCATCTTGAGGTCGGACGACGCGACGGGTTCGCAAAAGATGACGCGCGACGCGGACGAGAGGTTGAGCCCGCGCGCGCCCTGTGTGAGCTCGATGAGCAGAACGCGCGTCTCCGAGCCCGTCTCGAACAAAGAGACTGCAATGTGAAAGGCTATCAATCGTTAGCTCATTTGAAGGAAGCGGAAGTCAGACCGAGCACTGGACGCACCCGTCTCTTGGCGGTCCGCACGGCTCAGGATACCGCCGACGAATTGGGTCGGCACTCCGACTAGGTCCAGCATCTCCGTCACTGCATAGCGGGCGATCAGTCGGCAAAGAATTGTGTGGGGAGAGGAAAGAGTAGACGCACGGAGACCAAGAGCGGAGGCATCGCGGCTGAAGACGAGCAGCTTCTCGTACTCGGCGAGGCGAAGAACCTGCTTTCCGTGTACCCATCAGCACGCTGTCAAAGGTAAGAGCGCCATGTACGCACCTCGGAGACGATGTGGTTGAGCTTGGGTGAGGCCGTCGATACGACGCGCACGTTGAGCAGCGGGAAGTCCGACGGGACGATGGGCGTGACGGGGAAGGGCTCGACCTGGACAAGAGCGCGCTGTTTGGCCTTTGCCAGGCGCTCCGCCTCCTCGCGCTCGTCCTCCTTCCACCACCGAGGCCCACCCCGCTTTGCCGTCTCGATTTCCTCCTGCCGCTTCGCCGCCCAGTCCTCCGCCTCCTTCTCCTGCCTGCCTTTTGCAACGAGGTACCCGATCGTCTCTCCTGCGTGAGCTTCGGGGTTGGCGGCAAGGTACGAAGCGGCGGCGCTGCGCATGCGGATGAGTTTCGACGGGTTCATGAGGTGGTCCGCCCATCCGGCAGGCTGGATGCCGCCCCAGGCGACCGCGAGCTCCGGTGCGAGGGAGCGCACGCGCGCGGGGAGGGATGAGCCGAACGCGCTAACCATGTGCTGCCACGGGACATCGGACCCCGCCTCGAGGTGCAGGTGGGTGTCGCGCAGGAGGACGAGATCGGGCTGCGTGTACGTGCGGTTGCCCTTGTCCACCTCGGTGACCTCCTCGTAAGCCTGCCAGCGCTTGGCGACGACGTCGAACAGCGTCGCCGACGAGAGCCAGAACGCCGAGTAGCTCAGGTTCTCGTACAGCCGCCGCAGGCTCGCCGTTGCCGAGGGCGAAAAGAGCCAGCCTTCGCCGGTCCGCTGCGTCATGAGCGAGTTGAGGTGCATGATGGCGAGCAGGAGGTTGAAGGTGATGCCGGACCACCGCGAGGGAGCGATGCTGACGGTCTCCATATGCAGGAGGGGAAGGGGCGCGTCTGACCGGTCCTCCAGACGATGGCGCACCATGAGGCGCTGAAGGAGGGTGTCGATTCGGTGCACGGCGCCCGGATCGGGAGGCTGGGATGAGCCCATGTTGAGCGGCGAGGCGATCAGGGTCGTCCAAGGGCTGCTTGAGAGGTCCGACACCTTAAGAAAGGCGCAAATCGCCTGCAGGCGGGAGAGGTCGACCTTGGCCTGCGCTGGCCAAGGCTGCGCGCAGTTCTCACCGCAACTGGGCGCGCAGGGCACGCTCGACAGGCCGACAAGGTTGGGCTGCGAGAGATGAAGATTTAGTGTTAGTCAAGAAGCAAAGCGGTCGGGAGCCTGTGCAATGTACGTACGGTTGGCGTCCCTGAGACGATCCAGACTCGCTCCGACGAGAGCAGCGACGCCAGACGGACGAGGTCGCTCGTCTTTGAGCTCGCAACGTGCCCCTCATCGACAACGAGCCGCTTCCAGCGGACCTTGACGAGCGGGCTGGCTGGTAACATGCACGTGCAGACCTCACCGTCTCCTCGGCCCTTGTCTGTCGAGTATTGGAGGGGTCAGAGAAGTCCACCAAGGACAGGAGAGGACGGAAGACGGACAGCACTTGCACGGCCGGGACGTGCTGGACGAGGCATCGAACCCGGCTCGGCCGTTCTCGCGCGCAAAGCGGCCGTGCGACATCAGGACGAAGTCGTAGTCCTGCGCAAGACGTTCTGCAGGCGGGAGCTCTCCGTCGCCATCGATGATGAGCGTGCGCAGGCTGCCGTCCTCGACATGTTTGTCGACCTGCGGAGAGAGAAGTCAGCGTCGAACGTCGGTGCCTAGGAGAGCTGAGGCTTACCATGCCCTTCCACTGCAGCCATAGACGCAACGATAGCTTTCAGCTCGGGCAGCTTCGCGTGAGAGTGGCGAAGAGGACGCACCTGAAGCAGTAGGTTGTCCGGGACGAGCACCAGTGACCCCCAGCCCAGAAAGATCGGCACCTCGCGGTACACGTCGTTCGCGCCTGTGCGGCCACGCAGCTCACGCGCCGGCGCCCAGTAGTAGGGGAGCTGAGACTCGTACTCCAACAGGCTAAGATAGTCGCGAAGGGAGGGGTGGAGGTCGGCGAGAGTTGAAGGATGGAGCGAGTGGAACGGCGAGGCGAGAAGGGCGTGCGCCGCGAGGCCCTGCAGTCCGGGAACGCGATGACCCAGAACTTGCGAGGCTGCGCGTGTGGTCCGGTTCTGCCAGGGCGTCTCGACGGCACATTCCTCTGGTGCGCTTGCGCGCTGCGCTTTGGTCGCGAGGATCAAAGCAAGGACGCAGACGGTCTTGCCGAAGCCCATCTCCTCGCATAGGATGCCGCCGCGAGGTGAGGAAAAGGCGTCGACTGACGAGACGATGCGGCCCGAGGACAAGGATGCGTAGAGCGTCCGAGGTGGTTGGCTGGACGAGAGGGACACGGAGGGGAAGGCGAGGAAGTCGAGATCGGCGATGACAGGGTTGGCGAGCTCGCAGAGCGCCATCTGCTTGACGTCTGTCTGTGTGGAGGACAAGTCGTCAGCGGACTGAGCGAAGAAGGGACTTGGAGCAATGGACGGACGACTTGGTAGTTGAACAGCTTCGTCTTCAGACCGCCTAGGTTGGTGTTGACGTCCCGCAGTAAGCGAACGACCGCCTTGGCCTGAGGTCCGACGGGCGCATAGAGGGGCGAGGAATCGGGTGTTGGGGACGGAAGAGAGGAGTAGAGCTCCTGCAGCGAGCGACCGTCCCAGACGACGTCCGGGTCGAGCACCGGTTGAGGGTTGAGCAGGCGCCCGTTCTCGTCGAGCGCGACCTCGCCCATCCATACCGCCGCGCTCTGGTCCAGCCGAACGAGGACCCGCGCGAGCTGCCTCCCCCGTTCCCGCGCCTGCTGGACGAACTGTCTCTTGCCGACCGCCCTGCCCTTACCCTTCGCGCTGGTCGGCGGGACGACTGCGCTCGGTCGGCCAGGCACGATGGACACTCGGAGGACGTAGCCCTCGACCGGGGAGCGAGAGGCGGGGCTCTGAACGGCGGGGACGACCTCCGTCTCGACGGCCAGTAGCAAGGCGAGCTGCCTGACCTGATCTTGAAGCGTCGGCTGAGGGTCCGCCGAGGAGGAAGACGGGACGGGGGCTGCGCCGCTCGGCGAGCTGGAGACAAAGCAGGCACCGATGGGGACCGCCTCTGCAGACATGGCGACGCCGCTGCGAGCAGAGCAGATGCCTGGGCTACGCTGCGAGCGTCCTTGAGTGATCGTGCGATGATGGGCGGCGTGGCCTCCGTGCAACGACTGTCCTTGCGAGCTCTCCGGTCGGTCTTCTTCAGCCCACGACCACTCACCCTGCCAACGTCGCTTGACGAGCCAGCTCACGTCCGCCGCCTCCAGCAACCCAGTCAAGGCCTCCTCGACACCAGGCGTATCTAGCCGGCCTCTGACCCGCACGCGGAGTCGACTTCGTCAGGCGCGCAACCTTCCTCGGATACTTTACTTCCGACAGCAGGTGAGCTTCACCCTTCCCCTGTGCCCTATACCGAGCCTGCAGCTGACAGCACAAGCAGCGCTACCGTCTCGCGTGGCCGAACACATCTGCAGACTTGGGGTGACGCCCTTGGGGTGAACGTGAGCTCACGTCCTACCCTGCCTCTCGTCGAACGGGCTGTCCTAACACGCGTGCGCTGCGCAGGATGGCCGCTGGCAACCCTTCTGCGAGCTGGCAGATGCTCAGTACGGCCGCACGAGGTCAGACCACCGTCCTTCCGACGATCCGGACGCGTCCGGTGCTTGCTACTGCGTCCACCTCGCTCTGGTCCACCTTCGCGAGCCCAAGCGCGCCCTCCTCCAGCCGCAGCAAGAGCTCGTTCAACTCGGTCTTCCGCCTCCAGGACATGTACGCGAGCGATCCTGTCCTCGGCCAACGCGCAAAGGTTCTCAACGACTGGAACGCCAAGCCCGAAGTCGACGACGCGCTCTTCGAGAACGATGTTTTGGACCAGTACGCCGCGCTGAAGCTCGAGACACCAGCGGCCACGGACGGGGCTCAGGTGGGAGACACGGACGGTGCTCAGACGGGGGAAGCAGGCGACATCCCTATGGTCCTGTTCATCAAGCGGCGGCAGTGGGCGAAGGCGCGGTTAGAGTTCGAACACCTTCATGCCGCCGGCGGCGCGGTCTCGTTCGACCGCGTCTACCTGCGCGCTGCCGTCCACTCGCTCTCGGACGCAGGCATCGCGGATCCGGAAGATCGGCTCGAGTGGTTCATCCTTTATGCGTCCCTCATCCCTGAAGAATATCTGCCGCCGCCTCACAAGGTTAGCAACACCGTCCTCCAGCAGCACCGGCATATAGCGGACCAGCTGTTGTGCTACCCTGCACACCTCTCGCACCTGTCGCGGGTCCTCGTCCTTCTGGCGGCCAAGGGTGTCGCGCCTCTGTACTTCAATTCGCTCCTCAAGCACATTGTGCAGTTCGCTCCGCCCGGTACCACGCAGCCGCTCGTCGAGTCCATCTGCAAGAAGGCCGGCTTCGCATCTGACTCGCCCGACAGGGCGAACGCCTTCGAAGCCGCCATCTCCGGGCTGTTGGCTGCCCAAGAACACGACGAGGTGATGGACGTGGTCCAGATCGCTCGTACGACATGCGCTCGGCGCTTCGTGAAGGGCTACCTATCGCCTCCGATCCGCCACAAGCACTACCTTTTTATCGTCAGATCCCTGCGCAAACATCTGGAGCCTCAACACCCGCATCTTCGTCTGCTAGAACGCTGGGTGGCGGAAGACTACCCCGACGAGCCGTCCTTGAGCGAGCCATTGCACGACAGCGACCTGCTTCGCCTCATCATGGACGGCCGACCCCCGCCAGAAGCACTGCCAAGGGCGATCTTCCTGCTCACGCGGTCAACTACCGCATTGTCTACCAAAGGACTGTCGAACGTCCTTGAGGCGCTCTACATGACGCCAACACCGCGACCTCGACTGCTCGCGCTTCTCTACCGTCGCATCGTGTCCCTCAATCGGCGGCAGTACGCCGTTCCCCGGGACCACATGCCCTTCGGCGAGCAACTGTGGCTTGGGGCCGAGATTGATCGGCTCAACCGACTGGGCCGCCCAGCGGACGCCCTCAGTCTCTACGCCGCTCGTTACCAGTGGGTCATGCTGCCCACCTCGGAGGTTTGGGATGCCTTCCGTTTTTACCAACCGGAGGTCATCGATCCGCTCGTTGATGGCCAGGGTTCGCCGCTTCCGGACCCGCTGCGCAAGTGCATGCCGACCCAGGGCATCCTCTGCCAGGCTCTGTACAGCATCACCTTGATGCACGGCAGCGACGTCGAGCGCCTCGACAGGGACTACCGCGAGTTCCTCACCTTCGCCGACGTCCCGGCTCCTCGCGCGCGTCTCGTCGCGGGTCGGTCGGCCGCGACCGAGCAGGCTGTGCCGGACGCACCCCAATATACTCCCGACACCCCGTCGTCATCGCTCTTCGAGGACGAGGAGTCCGTCCCCCCGGCTGCCGTGTCCGAGACGCCATTCGAGGCGTGGTCTGCGCCCGAGCTAGCGTTCGATCTCCCACTCGGACTGCGGCCGAGCGTGAACGCGTGGATACCCTGGGTCATCGCGTACTCGCGCATCGACCCACAGCTCGGCATCTCGGTTTTGCGCGACATGCGCACGCGCGGCGTGCGACCTGACGCACGCATCTACACTCACGTCTTCGTCGAGCTCGTCAAGAGAGGCCAGGAGGCTGACGCCGTCGACGCGCTCGACGAGCTGCAGAAGGCGGGCGGCGTGTCGTATGCCGACGGCCGAGCGCCTCTCAAGACGTCGCTGGGGCACTCCCATCTCTTGCCGGGCAAGGCAGATGCAGAGGGCACCGATTACTCGCCACCCGTCACAGCGTGGGTGTTCGTCCGCCTCATCCGCGCCCTCGCCCTCGCGAAGGACTCGTCCCTGTCGGTCACGGTCGAGAACAAGATGCGCGCGCTCGGGTTCACCCTGACGGACCTCGAGAAGCGCGAGATGCAGGTCATCTACGATATCCGCCACCGGAAGGCGTGCAGGTACGCCGCTAACAGGGGCCTGCCGATGCCGCCGGCGTTGGCCTCGCCCTGGGGCAAGCCTGGCGAGCAGCCGCAGCCCGGCCAGATTACGATCCACGGGCACCTGTCGGGCGAGAAGGGCATATCGTTCGAGAGTAGGACAGAGGCCAGCGACTGGAGCAACACACTGCTCGAGGAGGGCTCCCCGCTCCGTGCGCGAACGGCGCGGCCCCCACGCTCAAGCAAGTCGACTTGGCCGCCGCGCCCCGCCGGGGAGGATACATGACACCTACCTCCTTGCGCAACGAATCCTGCCCTCAGCGCAAGCCAGTCTGCTAGTCGTAAGATCATGATCAGAGAGTATAGCGCCCTGTCCGCCGTTCGGGGCGCGACCCAAGCCTCTCTGCGCCTCGTTCCCTCCACGGCGACCGTCTTACAGATCGCGCGCTTCCCTCTTGCCCCCAAAGCTCCGAGTACAAGGAGTCCGACAGCGTCCAGCCTGCCCTTTTACTTTTTCTTTGCCGGCTGCTTGGGCGCGTTCGGGTCAGCGGCAAGAGCAGCGGCGGCCTTCTTAGCCTGTTGTGAGAGCAAAGCGCGCGACCGGTTCAAGGTCGTCAGCAAACACGACGGTAGCCGCCACGAGCTCAGCACGGCGACGCACCTCAATTTTCGCGGCGAGGGCAGCGGCGTTCGCCTCGTTCCTCTGCTGGACGTTGCCGGTCATCTTCTTGCCGGCGGCGGCCCTGAAACGTAGAAGGTGAGGCAAGGGTCAATCCTGCAGGCCCGGCAGCTCGACCTCGCTCGATCGGCGGGCAGCGTAGACGGGAGAGGGAACGCACTTCTCCTTCTCGTTCTTCTCACGTGCACGGTCACGCTGGTTGCCGCGAGCCATCGTCTGGTCCTGTCGCTTGGGTCTGGAAGGTAGGGCGGAGGGGTGGAGAAGGGCTGCGGGCGAGCAGAGGCCACGGCGAAGACGCGTGCGGTGGTCAGTCCACCGACGCCCGACCAGCAACGTCCTGCCTACCGGATCTACTGATGGTAGACACCCAGAGGGACGTACAAGACGGTAGGGTGTCCGAGGATGCGGGAAGAGATGGAGGGAGGCGGGCGAAGGGTTCAGGTCGGAAGGAGAGGAGCGCGCTCGCTCGCGACTCTGTCGAAATCCTGGCCAAGTCCGCCCGCTCGTTGCAGCCAGCTGACCGGTCCGTGCACTCATGAATGCGTCCTCGACACAAGAGGGAACGCTGACTGATGCTCGCAAGACGGCGGCATGGCAGGATGCTAGAGAGACGCGCGCATCTATTACGACTATGAGGCACCGCCGTGCCCCAGTTTACAAAGGAGGTGGAAGGGGAGGGGATCTAGAGTGACAGCGAGTGAACAAAGAACGGGTCCTCGTTGAGAGGGTTTTGTGATGTAACATGATGCGGACTTGCAAGGTGTATGAGAGGAGCGACAGTTGATGCCTGCGATGCGAGGGGGCGGAGACAGGGTCAGCGACTGCTTGAACGAAGAACGCAGAAGACGGTCGAGAAACGCACCATGCAAAAGGAAACGTGTGAAGGACCGAGAGAAGGAAGAGACGAACGAAGGGCGGAGGGGACGCTCTTAGAAGAGGCCCTGGATGTTGCCCTCGTCGTCGAGGCTGATGTCGTAGTAGCCCGGGCGGGTCGAGAGACCAGGAAGGGTCTGGACGTCACCGCAGAGGGGGTAGATGAAGCCGGCACCGGCGGCGAGGCGGACGTTGCGGATGGGCAGCGTGAAGCCGGTCGGGACGCCCTTGCGGGCGGGCTCGTGCGAGAACGAGAGCGGCGTCTTGGCCATGCAGATCGGCAGCGAGCTGTAGCCCTGGCGGGTGTAGTTGTCGATCTGGGCGCGCGCCTCGGGCGAGACGTCGATGCCGTCCGCGCCGTACATCTCGCGCGCGATCGTCTCGATCTTCTCGTCGATCGGCTTCTCGACGTCGTACAGGAAGTGGAAGTCGTTGTCCTCCTCGCACGCCTTGATGACGGCGTTGGCGAGGTCGACCGCGCCCTCACCACCCTTGGCCCAGTGGTTGGACGGGACGGCCTGGTCGGCACCGGCCTCGAGCGCGAACTTCTGGACGAGCGCGAGCTCGGCCGGGGTGTCGTTCGTGAACTGGTTGATGGCGACGATGACCTTGATGCCGTACTTCTTGGCGTTGTTGATGTGCTTGCCGAGGTTGGCGCAGCCCTTGGCGAGCGTCTCGAGGTCCTCGTTGAGGTACGTGTCGGCGAGCGGCTTGCCGGGCGTGACCTCGGGTCCACCGCCGTGCATCTTGAGCGCACGGACGGTCGCGACGAGGACGACGGCGTTGGCCTTGAGGCCCGAGACGCGGCACTTGATGTTGCAGAACTTCTCCATGCCGATGTCGGCGCCGAAGCCGGCCTCGGTGATGCAGTAGCCGGCGGTGGAAGCGTCGTCGCCCTCCTCGGTACCGGCGAGCTTGAGCGCGATGCGGTCGGCGATGATGGACGAGTTGCCGTGGGCGATGTTGGCGAAAGGACCGGCGTGGACAAAGACGGGCGTGCCCTCGAGCGTCTGCATCAGCGTCGGCTTGATGGCGTCCTTCATGAGGACGGCGAGGGCGCCGGTCGCGCCGATGTCGTCGCAGGTGATGGGCTCGCCGGCCTTGGACGTGGCGACGACCATCTTGCCGAGGCGGTGCTGCATGTCCTTGAGGTCGGTCGAGAGCGCGAGGACGGCCATGACCTCGCTCGCGACCGAGATGTCGAAGCCGGTCTCGCGCGAGAGGCCCTTCTCGGTCGGCGCCTGGCCGATCGTCACCTTGCGCAGGTAGCGGTCGTTGACGTCGAGGACGCGGTTCCACGTGATGGTCGCCGGGTCGACGTCGAGGCGGGCGAACTTGCTCTGCTCCTCGGGCGTGAGGTCGTCGGGGTTGGTCTTGTTGATGCCGAGCTTCTCGAGGCGCTTGAGCATGATGGGCGCGAAGGTGCGGACACCCTTCTTGGCCGGGCACAGGCGGTTGAAGAGCGCCTTGTCAGACTGGGTGGCCTCGTGGAACATGCGCGCGTCGAGCGCGGCCGCGAGCAGGTTGTTGGCGGCCGTGACGGCGTGGATGTCGCCCGTCAGGTGCAGGTTGAACTCGGTCATGGGGATGACCTGCGAGTAGCCTCCGCCGGCGGCGCCGCCCTTGATGCCGAACGTCGGGCCCTGCGACGGCTGGCGGACGCACGCGAAGGCCGACTTGCCGAGGTGGGCGCCGAGAGCCTGAGCAAGGCCGATCGTCGTCGTCGACTTGCCCTCACCGAGCGGCGTCGGGGTGATGCCGGCGACGACGATGTACTTGCCGTCGGCCCTGTGCGAAAGACGGTCGAGGACCGAGAGCTCGATCTTGGCCTTGTACTTGCCGTACGACTCGACCTCGTCCGGGGTGAGGCCGATCGAGTGCGCAATGTCGACGACGGGCTTGGGCGTCTGCGACGTTGCGATCACGATGTCGGACGGGACCTTCTCGAGCATGTGCAGCGGGTTGGGGACGATCTTGCGCTGGCGGCCCTGCTCGAAGCGGCGCTTGGCCGACTCGAACGTGTTCTGCATGAGCTTAGCGACCGTCATGGGGCCGACTCCTCCAGGGACGGGGGTGATAAAGCTGGCGACCTGCGAGGCAGACGCAAAGTCGACGTCGCCGACGAGGCGCTGGCCCGACTTCTTGCTGGCGTCGGGGATGAAGTTGGTGCCGACGTCGATGACGACGCAGCCGGGCTTGAGCCACTCGCCCTTGACGAACTGGGCCTTGCCGATGGCGGCGACGAGGATGTCGGCCTGCTTGACGAGCTCGGGCAGGTTCTGCGTGCGCGAGTGGCACTGCGTGACAGTCGCGTCGCGCTTGCGGAGGAGGGCGCAGACAGGCGAGCCGACGATGTCGGAGCGGCCGAGGACGACGGCCTGCAGCGCGAGGGACTATGAGCAACGAGCAAAAGGGTGGAAGAGCGTAGATTAGGAACGCACGTTGGAGCCGGCGATCTTAACGTTGGCCTTGTCGAGCAGGTCGATAACACCGGCGGGCGTGCACGGCGTGAAGAGGGGAGTCGTCAGGCGCGACGAAAGGTGGCCGATGTTGGTCGGGTGGAAGCTGCAGAAGAGCGCAAAGGAACACGACGTTAGCTTGACGGCCTGTACGATGAGAGGTTAGTGGAAGAAAGACGGACCCGTCGACGTCCTTGGCCTCGCTGACGGCCTCGACAACGCGACGCTCACCGTCCGAGTCGACGCCCTCGCCGAGCGGGAGCTGGACGAGGATGCCGTCGACCTTGTCGTCGTTGTTGCACTTCTGGACGGCGGCGATGACCTCCTCGACGGTCGACGTCTCGGGCAGGGCGACGAGCGAGCACGACATGCCGGCCTCCTCGGCGGCCTTGAGCTTCATCTTGACATACGTCGACGAGTCGGAGCGGTTGCCGCGCTGGAGGATGACAAGGTTGGGCTGGAAGCGCGGGTGCGTGCTCTTGATGGACGCGATGTCGGACGCGATCTTCGAACGGATGTCCCTGCAGGGAGAGTCGGAAAAAAGAAAATTAGCGCCCGGTCGAGGAAGTCGAGCGCGTCTTCCGGCCGACGCGAGTCATGCTGGAAGGGAGCGCGGGGCGGGCGTGGAAAAAAAAGGCGCGGTTGAGAGGGACGACGTACTTGGCGAGCTGGTTGCCGTCGATGATCTGGGCAGACTGGCTCTCGACGCCCTCCATGGGCTTTGCGGCGGCGGCGGGGGCGGACATGGTGAAGGACCTGCGGGGGGTTGCGATAAGGGCGGCGGCTACTGTTGGTGCTGCTCGAGGGCTGCTGCTGCTGCTGCTGGGTCGGGCGGCGAGGGCGAGGCGTGCGGCTGAGGAGGGGGCGACGCGGACGGCTGCACTGGTCGAGAGGCGGGGGGATGGCCGGGGGAGGGAGCGAAGCATCCACAAACAGAGATGACTGTCCTTCGCGAGGAAGAGGACAAAACGGGCTGGGCTGAGGGGATGAACGGCAGCTGTCGGTTCAAGGTAAGCACCGAGGAAAAGACGGTCGTCTCGGTCGCTACTTAATCAGCCTTATCTCGCTCAGACTGCCCATTCATCAAAGCACGCCCGCATATATGGACCGCATCATGACCATCAGCCTCCTGCCTGCACAGGCGCCTCGCACACCGCTACGATGACTGAGGTGTGAGCTCTGCGTCATGAGCGACTCGCGGCTGCGCTGGGCGAAGCTGCCTGTCTGCATATGTGTCCGCTGCCGCACCTGCTCTCACTAGGAGCTCAATGGAATCTCTGCATGTACGCGCCAGCAAAAACGGCGTTGGCGATCTCGACCAGGTGGGTGATGATCTGGCCGTAGCGGGCGCCTGAGAAAGCACACGACGCTCACTTGGTGTGCTGGATGGTGTCCAGGTAGCGGGCGACCCGAAGGTAGCAACGGAGTGGGCTTTCAAGTACAACTGGTATCTGTATACACGTCACGGTCTTGCGTCCTCGCGACAAGCAGCTCTCTCTCTCTCTCTCTCTCCGCCGAACTCCAGTAGGACTGTCGGAGTAGAACCTGGGTCGAACTCTGAACTCGGTCGGACCTGTATACACTAATGGTATTCTTCTCCACTTGCAGTCGCGTCTCAAGCCTCTAATGAGTTCCTCAGTCTGGGGTGGCAGTGTCGACGCCGTCCACATTCTTGCCAGGTTTAATGTTGCCCGGCTGGCGTCCCCAAGACCCAGGCACTCAGTCCTCGAGCACCTAGAGCTATGTGACAGTTTGAAAGCACATGCGAGTGAGCGAAGCCGAAGGGATCAACGCGACGGGGACACACTTCGTCGGCCCCAAGTCCAATGTGAACTCATGCCGGCGCCAGTGCCACGGTGAAATGTGATGATCCGCGCGCTGCGGCGACGAGCTCGTCTGTCTCGAAGTCGAGCGCGTACACAAAACGGTTCACCTCGGCCATGACCTGGCGCGAACAGAGAAGGCATGTTTGGGGATTGTGCATCGATTTGAAGAAGCCTATGCGCAGCTTGGGCTGAACGACTGGCGAGATCGTGTCGGTTCGCGGACTGTCGAACGATGTTGTAGCTGGAAGCTGAGGGTCAAGGGACGCACCGGGTGCTAGACAGAGAGACATTCGGCCGAGTGCTTCGTCCTGGTGTTTGAGGGAGACGCTGGAGCATGGCGTCGATGGCCGCGGACTCGCAGCTGTCGGTCTGGCCGTCCTCGCTGCAGGCGGGGATCAATGTTGAGCACGCTCGCTAGCCACCTCTTTCGCCGCTGCAGTGGTCGATGGCCGGGGCCTGTTGCGGTCACCCTCCGCAGGCTGCGCCGCACGTCGCCAGCATGCGATGTCAGCTGAGCCAGCAGGGGCGGGGATGCAAGAGCGTCAACGAGCTGCGTCAGCCTGGCGGTGCTGCTGCTGTCGGAGGCGGGTGTTGGGTGCACTGCAGCTCGAGAGGAGCGGGAGTACTACTACTGTAGTGTGATGAGGCGGCGGGGTGCGATCGAGGTGGGTGGGCGGGCGCGCGCCGTCTTTTGCGCGTTTGACTTTGTTGACCTTGACAGCCTCCTTCCCGCTTCCTCTCTCTCCCCCGCAGCTGCTGCTTGGACAGGCTTCCCGGCAACGCGGCTCCCTTTTCTCCTCTCTCTCCTCTCGCCGCTCCTCGCCTCCCTCCTCTCACGCCGCTCTCGCTCGCGCCGCCATCGCGTCTTGTCTTGCGCCCGCTTCGGCTCGCTCACAACAACACTCAGCCCCCCCCCCCCCCCCCCCCCCTCCTTCCGACCGCCTCCTCCTTCCCCTCGCCTCCGCCGCCATGCCCTCGCCGGCCTCGCCCGAGTTCCGCGTCGCGTTCGAGCACCTCATTCACCCGTCGTCGCTCCTCCGCTGCGGCGCACACGACCCGAGCCTGCTCGAGCTCATCCGGTCAGACGTGTCGACCGAGATGATCCGTGCGTCCTCCTGCCTCCCTCCTTCCCACCCCAGCCCTCGTCGCTCTTCGGCCCTCCTCCGCCAGCGGGCTCCCTCCGGCGTCGTGCGTGGCGCGCGGCGCAATGTCAGACAGTCGCGACTGACGCGTCGACTTGTGCTCTTCTTGCTGCCTCTCACCTCCTCCTCCTCCTCGCGTCTCTTGCTTGGCCCTTCGCTCGCGGTCAACTCCAGACTACATCGCCGACTTTGCGACGGCCACCATCGCCTGCTCCCAACCCACGCCTCCGCCTGCGCTCCCGCTCTCGCCGCCGAGCTCGGCGCGCTCCCTCTCGTCCCTCGCCTCGGCCAGCCACCCCGCGCGTCCTGCGCACCCGCCGCCGTCGGTGACGGGCACGCTGCCCTCGCTCGCGTCCTTCATCAGCGTCCTCGTGCACGAGTCCAACGTCCAGGTGCCCACGCTGCTGTCCACGCTCGTCTACCTCGACAGGCTGCGCGACCGGCTGCCCAAGGTCGGGACGAAGGGCATGCCGTGCACCAGGCACCGCGTGTTCTTGGCGACGCTCATCTGCGCGGCAAAGTACTTGAACGACTCGAGCCCGAAGAACAAGCACTGGGTGCGTTGCCGTCCCTCCCCTCACCTGCATCGCGGACGCTGACGCGCCGCCCTCCCCCGCCTCGCGCGCTCGCTTCGATTCGGACGCGACAGTGCCGCTACGCCCACCTGTTCTCGCAGGCCGAGATCAACCTGATGGAGAAGCAGCTGCTGTACCTGCTCGACTACGACCTGGCCATCACGACCGAGGAGGTGCACGAGCGTGCGTTTTTTTTTTTTCTCTCTATTGACCTTGCGCAGGTCGAAAGAAAGGGCTGACCCGCTGCCGCTTGTGTATGGCTCAGATTTCGCGCCCTTCATGGCGCTCTACGAGCTCCCGCCGCTCCCCGTGCACAACGCCGTCCAGCTGCCGTCCCCCGCACCCTCGCCGCCGATCGCGTACGCCTCGCCCTTCCCGCCCTCCGCGCCCCTCGCCGCCGCTCGGCCTGCGCGGTCGTCCGCCCCCCGCTCGCAGACGCAGGCCACCAAGCAAGGGGCGTACGACGTGCCGCCGCTCGACCGGAGCGCGAGCACGTCGTCGCTCGACTCGGAGGAGTCGTTCGTCCTCGGCACGCCCGACTCGGCCGCCGCGCCGTCGCCGCCGGCGAAGGCACAGGCGTTCGTCGCGCGCCCAAAGCCGGTCGCGAGGTCTTCCTCCTCCGCCGCGTACTATCAGCTCCAGCTTCAGCAGAAGCAGGAGCAGCTCCAGCAGCAGCAGCACGCTACGTCCTCTAGCTCGCGTCCACGCATCCCTTCCCACCGCGCGCTGGCCCAACCGCTCGCGCCGGCCCCTTGTCTTACTCACCAGCCGCAGCCGCCGCTCCCGCGCTCGCCGCTCGCCCAGCACCAGGCCGCCCGCCGGCTGCGCGCGGACGCATCGCCCGTCGCGACCGCCGCAGGGGGCAGCTTCCTCACGCGGCTGCTCGCGCGCGTGCCCGGCGCCGGCGCCGGCGCCGGCGGGAAGACACCGGTCGTCGGTGCGGGCAGAAGGGCGCGCCGCGTCGGGGGCGACGACGTGCGGATCGTCGGGAGGGAGACCGAGGGGGACGACAACGTCGTTGTCCTCTGAGCCTTCCTCCCCCCCCCCCCCGCCTTACTCGCTCCCTTGGCCTTCGTCGCTCGGCGCTGGTAGCCGTCGATCTCCGTCTCGGCCTCGCTCTTGCTGGTTCTTCGTTCGTTCGCGTCGGCCAGGCGGTCAAACGCCCATGGAGGAGTCCGGCACTCCTCCTCTCAACAAACCTTCGCCTTCTTCCAATCGTTTCGCCCTCTCGCGGCGTTCCTGCTTTATCTCCTTTCGCTTCGCTCCTTCTCTCGGTCTTTCTTGGCTCCCGGTTCGCTCCCCGTCAATCTGTCTCTCTGTCTTGTCTAAGCACGTCTCGCGCTCCCTCCCTCACTATCTGTTAACGCACACGCCCCTCCTCCTCGCGAGGGGCCGGTTTCCATCCCTTGGCTTCTTCCTCACGAACATCTCCTTCCGACCTCACGCGCTACATTCATCACGAACACTCTATCCTCTTCCTTATCCCCGTTCCGTGCGTCCGTTCCGTCCTTGTCCCTTTCCCCTTCGCGGCCTCTTCGCTCCGTCCCGCCGGTGCCCGAGCTGCGCTCGGGGTGCGGCGGTCCTTTTTTTCTCTCTCTGTGTTCGCGCCGTCTCGCACGACGGACGTCCGGCCGGCCGTTTGACACGGTCGGCGCTCGACTCTTCTGCCATGCCGCACTTTCGTTTCCTGCCCGCCGCCGCCGCCGGCGGTCTGTCCCGCGTTTGCAAGTAGCCCGCCCGCTCGTCTGTCCAGCCCGGCATATCTATCCGCCCTGTGTCGCGCGCGCTGTCGCCGCGGCCGCGCGATGCCTCTCCTTCCTCCACCGCGGGCCGCGGACGTACACGATGGCGGGCATCCACGCGCAGCCGACGCAGCACGCGGCGACGACGACGAACGTCCAGCCGAGCGCCGAGCCGGGTTGAGCGCCGGCTCGACCGACGCGGTGCCGATCGCGGCGAGCAGGCAGCGGACGAGGTTGAAGGACCCCGTGATGGCCGACCCGCGCCCCGGCTGGAGGTCGATCACGATGGTCGAGGCGATGGAGGGGAGCGCGCTGGCGTGTGTGTGTGAGAGAGGGGGGAGAGAGAAGACCAGCTGTCAGCAAGCAACAGACTGCGAGAGAGGCAGCGTCATGCGGGGAAGGGAACTCACGTGCCTGTCCCGCCGATGAGGAAGGTCAGGATGATGGGCGCGGCGAGGTGCGTCCTCGTCTTCACCGCCCACCCGAACCCGACCGTCGCGGCCATATCGACCGCGAAGAGCAGCGGCATCCAGCGGTAGCGTGCGCGCTCGAGCGGGAAGTCTGAGAGATGCAGGTCGGGCGGGAGGGTGCGCTTGAGCCGACGGAAGTCGTAGTCGAGGACGTGGCCAATCGTCACCGTGCCAAGCAAGCAGCCGATGCCATTCCCGAGGTAGCACAGCCCTGATGGTTGACAGGGACTGATCAGCTGGGAGAGCGGGCAAGGAACGCCGAGGGCAACGGATTGAGCGCACCAATCTGAATCTCGGACAGGCCGTACTCCTCCTTGAACAGCGTACTCATGGCGGTCAGGACGTCGTACTGCAGCATGTAGGTTGTGCTCGTGAAAAAGAGTAGCAGAAAGACGTCCGGCTGCATCAGCAGCTGCACCGAGCCGAAGGGATGGATCTGAGGGCAGCGCCGGACGCGCACCCGCGCAGCAGGTCAGTCGGGGCCGGGCGTTCGTGGTTGGAAAGGTCAGAGTAGAGGGTGCGCACCGATCTCAGCCGCTCGCGAGTACTGACGGCCTGCACGGCAGGCTCGCCTCGCTCCTTCTCTTGCGCTCCGTGCCGCCGGGCCCGCCGGCGCTTATACAGCGACAAGACGGTCATGTTGAGCGGCGGCGGCGGGATCGAGCCATTGCCGACGATCTTGCGCAGCGTCTCAGGCATGAAACTGTGCGTCGCAGGAGCGAAAGGTCAGCCGCGGCTCGTCGGCAGCGGGGAAGGAGGGACGCACAGGGCAAGAGGGATGAGGCAGCACGCGCCGAGGATGACGAGGAACCAGAAGATCGCCCGCCAGCCGAGGTACTGCGAGAGGATACCGCCAAAGACGGGACCTGCACGGAAAACCACTCGATCAATAGTGCGCGCATTGATGACTTGACTTGGAGGCAGCCGACTGACCGACCGCTGGGCCCATCAAAGCTCCTGATGCGCGCATGGAGAGCCGAGACGTCAGTAAAATGAATTCGCCCCATTCAGCCCCGAGAGCGACGCACCAATGTTGTAGTACGCGAAGAAGCTACCTCTCTCGTGCGGCTCGCTCACATCTCCTACGACACCTGCGCCTGTAGGAGGATCGGGTCAGCCCAAGGTGCGCTTGGGATGGGGCCGCAGGTCGCACCTATCGCCACCACCGAAGCGCCCCCGATCGGCTGAAGACAGCGCAGGATGAGGAGACCGACGTAAGAAGTGTCGGGCACGAGGGCGAGCCCGATGCAAGCCCCAATGTACACCGTCAGGCTCGCGATGTAAATGGGTCTAGCACCGGGCGGCATCGCAAGCGCAGAGCGTCAGCTCGCTCTTTACGTAGGCTAATGGTGAGTGTCGCGCACCTACGACCAATAGCGTCGGCAGCTGCCCCCCCAGAACATGGGCGAGATGCCTTGGAAACTGCCGAACGTTCAGGCAAGAAGGGAGGTGGGGAGGGGGGGGGGGGGGGAAGGTCAGCAGCGCGCAGTCGGCTTCCAATGAGAGACGCGACATACACGAGATAAAGGGTCACTGCGATGTTAATGCGCTCGGTCGTCTGGTTGAACGCGTCGGCGATGAGAGGCAGTGCAGGCACGAAGGTCTGGGACATGAGGGAAAGGGTCAGCCGTCTGCGCAGGGACAGAGCTGCGGTCGTGCTGCGGCCATCCCCTGGCGCTTCCCTTCCCCCCTTTCGCCCCCGCACCGTCCTTCGAGAGCAACGCGACTCACGTTTGAGCTCATGCCAGAGATGACGGCCGCCGCCGAGGTCATGAAGATGATGAAGCGCGTTTCCCAGGGGCCGAACGCGCGGTGCGGCGGCGGCGGCGGCGGCGCCTTCGAGGGCTGCTGAGCTTCGCCCTGCAAGGGCTCCGGGGCGGTCGTCAACGTTGCTGCTGAGCTTGGGGCTCGAGCACGGTCGTCGTCCACGCTTGATCGGGCTGTCGCAGAGCGCGAGTCGGAGCCGGCGGTCGCAGCCGGGAGGGCGGTGGTGTCGGGTGCGGCGACAGCTGCATGCTCTAGTGGCGTGGTCGAGCGAGGAGCCGGCGGCGGCGGCGAAGGCCCGTCCGGCCGTGGAGACATGGGACGATCAGGTCGATGGGCAGCCCAGACTGGGAGCTCTGCTTTGGCGGCTCCTCTCTCGTTGGCTGCTGCTGACTGGTCGTGCCAGCAGAGGTCGTCGACGTAATGACGAACGGAGTATACCGCTTGCAGGCCACATCTCCACATGCCGTCGCAGATGACGCCGTCGACGCTCAACAGGCGCACCGTGCAGTCACTTGGCTGACGGAGGCAGGTCGCGCCGGCAAGGGACACTTTTCCATCTATCCGCTGAGGCGCACCGTGCCGTCGAACCCGCAGCTCGCGACCCGCAGCCTGCCGCCGGCGCTCGGGAGGACGAACACGTCCCGGACGCGCTCGTTCTTGACGCCCGTCGTCGGGTGCTCGCCGTGCACGCGCAGTTGGGCGCGGACGCTGCGCGCGTGGGCAGGGTTCGTTAGCTGCTTGCGGAGGTAAGCGTGAAGAGCGGGGAAGAGGGGGGGGGGGGGGGGACGCACCGGCCGCGCAGGTCAACAACGCGCACGCAGCCGTCATCGGACGTCACGCATACGGCGGCGCCGTCGTCCGACCAGCTCTGGCGCGGGTTGGAGAAGGCGTCCGCCTCTGCGCATCCCTTGCCAACTCATCAGCACCCTGCTGTCCGGCCGCGGAGCAGCAAAGGGGGGACAAAAGCACGCACCCGAACCAGTCCAGAGTGTCGCACCCCGCTCGCCGCTCAAAAACGGGTAGAGCAGGATGCGCGAGACGGCCGACGCGGCGTGGTCGCCTGTCAGAAGCGAGATGAACTTGCCCGACGGGTGCAGCGCGAGCGAGAGGATCGAGAATGACCTGTGAGCGAGCGCGTGCGTCGGCTCAGCGGTCAGCTTTCGGGCGCGTGAGACAGGGCGCCAAGGGGTGGGAAAGGACGGACACCCAGTCATCGCCGTTAGGGTTCAGGTTGAACTTGCGCACTTCGTAGTCGGCGCCGAGCTCGTGGCTGCCTTCGGGCAGCATGATGTATTTCAGGTTGTTGTCTCCCCTTCCGCAGCAATATCAGTTTCGTCAGCGAAACACTCGGACGCACTGTCGAAGGAGCTGAAGGACCCACCGCTCAGTGTATGCCAGCCAGTCTTCCTTGCCGTCCACGTGCGGACCAAAGCACAGCGCCTCTGGGTTACCGGCGCACTCGAAGTTCCTGCGCAGCTCCCAGCGCAGGGGACAGCTCTCGTCGAGCGAGTCCTGCGGCGCGAGTCCGTCCTCGTCCTCCTCGTCCGTCGTTGACGGCGGCGGCGGCGGAACGGTGGACGGGATGAGCGAGTAGAGCTTGAGCGTCTTGTCGTACGATGCCGTCGCGAGCCAACGCCCGTCCGGCGAGAAAGCGACGCGCACGACGAACTTGGAGTGCTGGAACGTCTGGAGGACCTCGTCTTTGACGAGGTCGACGATCTTCGCGCTGCGCATCCAAACACAAGCTCGCCATCAGCACAGCGCAGAGTTTACCATGGTTGAGAAGCTGCGCGGGACTGACGTCCCATCCATGCTGCCCGTCAGCACCAGCCGCCGCTCGGTCGGGTGCGGCGCGACGGCGATGATGGCCGCCTTGTGAGGCTCAAAGATGTCCTCGACCTCACCCGTCTCGAGCGAGGTCAGCTTGAGTGTCTTGTCGGCCGCCGTCGTCATGAGGAGCGTTGGCTCGGTCGTCTCGTACCTGCTCAGACATTGAGTGCCGAAGATCAGCTCCAGAAGAGCGACTGGACGAGGACCCGGGAGCAGCACGCACTCGGCCGTCGTCGTGTTGAAGCGCCGCCGTGGCACCTCGAGCGTCCGCACGGTCAGCACGTTGCCCGCATGGATGTCGCCGAACGTCTTGACTGCAGGTAGAGGTAGTGCGTCCTCGGCGAGCTCCTGCTTGAGCACGTCCTGGGCGACCTCGTCCTGCTCGACCTTGAGTGACCGCAGCGACTGCGCCAGCTGCTCCGAGTTGAACGCCTCCACGACGTCGTGCAGGGTCGGCTCTGAGGCCGCCGGCAGCTCGGGCGGACTGGGGGTGTGCGACTCGGCGAGAAAGGCGTCGAGCGTTGAGTGATACTGCGAGAGAAGGACGGTGGGTTCAGCCGATGGGCGCCCTGGAGAGCCAGAGTACGGGCGAGCGGCGGCAGCCGAAAGGGACGGACGCCAGAGTCGAGCAGGAAGCGGGCGACGAGCTCGTTCGGCGACACCGTCGGCCGAGGCGGGGAGGACATTGGATTGCTGTCCAGACGGTAGAGGCTGCGAGGGCCTCGAGCACGTAGCAGGGCAAGGGGGTTGAGGACGGCACTGGTTGCTGCTGGCGGCCCATCCGTCTCGCGCCGCACCTTGCTTCAAAAGCGACTGCGCACGGCGTTCCTCATCGTCCGGCGCTCGCGCCCGACGACTCGGTCGGCAGGCATGCAGTCTTGACAGCCCGATGGAGTCTACAGTCGTCGCTGCTGCTCGCGTGACCGCGCACTGCACTCGCAACCCCCGCAGCGACTGGGTCTGCGTCGCCCTCCCGCACCCCAGAACCATCCCGTCTCCGGGAGGCCGCCTTAGATACCGATAGCGCATGGTACAGGACCGGTCTGCAGCACCCGCAACTCCCTCTGAAAGCTACGAGGAGGGATCGTGACGAACATCGACCCCTCTGCCGCCTCTCTTCTCCTCCAACTCAGTTCAGCTTGAACTTATTGCGGCGGTCCTCTCTGCTCGCGAGCGCGTCCTCCTCCTTGAGCTTCATGGCCGTGCGCATGCGGTCCTCGGCCGCCTTCTGCGCATCGTCCTCGCCCCCCGCTGCGTCCGCCGCGGCGACGTCGGTCGAGTGGTCCTGGAACGACCGCTTGGGCATCAACGTCGGCGGCGAGGCAGCCGCGCGCTCGGCTGCGTTCATCGACAGCAGCTGCTGCCCGGCCTTCTGCTCGAGTTCCGCCTTCTTTGCGTTGAACTCTGCGCGACAGGTGGAAGCATCAGCCTACGAGCGGGGAAAAAACGACAAGGTCGCGGGAGAGTGGACGCACCCCAGCCTCGCTTGGCGTTCTCCGGGATGTTCAGCAAGCTCTTGATCGGGTGCGCGCCCTCGTACATCACACCGCCGGCGACGATCGCCACAATAGCAAACGCCTGAGCGCTGTGATCGGGGTTCGAGCAAGCAGGGGAGTCAGTCGAGTCGACGAGGCGGACCCGGCTCGAGGAGCGAGGGGGACGCACCCGACACGCAGCCGGAAGAACATCTGCATCTGCCTCGGGTTGCCCGCCCGCATCGAGCGAAAGGCGCCGATGAGCGCACCGACGGTCGCCACGCAGCCTGTCGTTGATCGCACGAAGCCAGAAGGAAGAACGCAAGGCGTGGCAGCGGGGTCAGCCCCAGGTCCGCAGTGCAGCATCGACACCCTCCGCCTGCATTCCTCCACCGATCGCCTCCCCTTCCGCCGCAAGATCGGCTGCCGGAACGAGCAGACGCACCGATGGCGATGAACGGGTTCTGCTTGTTCTTGTCGACGAACGCGCGCCACTTGCGCTGCGAGTCCGTCAGCGGCAGCTCCGTCACAAAGTCGTACGGGATGTCGAACTCGGGCGCCGCTGCCGCTGCTGCTGAGGACGACGCGGCGGGCGGGGAGGCGGTCGAGAGGGGCGCGGCGCCGCCCATGGGTGTCGGGGGCGTCTGTGGGGTGCTGGCGGACATGCTGCCGGTAAAGGGGAGTGCGGGAGGGGGAGATGTGGTTCGGGTGTTCAGGCTGGGCCGGCGGAGCGGGCGGACATGCAGTCGTCTGCCGCCTGCGCCCCAGCAGCAGCAACAGGCACTTGCACCAATGGAGCCCGCTGACGCGCTCGAAGGCTCACTAACGGGAGGGTTGGAAGGCAGCAGGAAGCACTGCGAGCGAGCTGAACAGGGAGTTCATGGGTATAAAGCGGCGAAGATCCCCCCCCCCCCCACCCCCCTCAGCCCGGCGCAGTCGCCACTCAGTCCGCCCCTTCCAAGACCGCCTTCGTTCTTGCGATGACCTGCAGACGAAACGAGCGTCCGGACGGGTCAGTAGAGAGCTTCTTTCCCGCGCGTTTCGAAGCTGGCCTTGGCGCACCTGCTCGATGTCGGGCCGCTTTTTCGGGTCGACGACGATCAACGCGTCGACGAGCTGCTTGAACGCGGTCGAGTAGGGCGAGTCGCGCGGATGGCGGTACGAAGCTGACGCGGCGGCCATGTTGATCGAGCCGCCCTGGTTGGATGGGTCCTCGAAGGGCGAGTACGAGTAGGCGATGGCGAAGAGGGTGCAGCCGAGAGCCTGGATCGCCCGCCCTCCCTCGCTTCGTCAGTGGCGAGAGGAGATGGAGCGCCCTGCAAAGCAACTGCACGCACCCAGATGTCGACCTTTTCGTCAAGCGTCGTGTTCGTCTTGACGTCGAACAGCTCGGGCGCGCGGTACGGCATCGACGAGTGCTCGGCCGCGAGGTCCTGCTGCAGCAGCGCCTCCTGTCTTGTTCGGATCGGCACGCGTGCGCGGACGGCCGAACCGAGGTCCATCAGTATCGGTACACCATCGTCCGAGAGCATGACGTTGCTGCGCAGCGGGTAGGAGCCAGAGCGCAGGTCAGGTCGAGACGATCGCGGGAGAGAGCGGTGGTTGGACCTGTGAACGCACGCAGGCTTGATATCGCGGTGCGCCCACGGCACGACGCCGTTCTCGTCCGCACCAGGGTGGTCGACCTCCCTCGCCTTGCCCTTCCCCTTCCCGCTCACGTCAATCGTGTCCTCGCCCGGGCCCTCGGAGCGTGCCGCGGCCGCCGCGTTCTGGAGGAGGAACGCGCCGCCCTCGCCACCGTCGTCGTCGTCCACGCCTGCGTTGAGGCCCTCTGCGCTCGCGTCGAATGCGGACGTCGGCGGGTACGCGGTGGGCGACGCGCCGTTGGCCTCGACTGACGACGACGAGGACGAAGCGGCTTGCGACGGCTTCCACAGGTGCATCGCCTTGACGGCCTCGGCCGTGCCGAGGAAGAGCTCGAGCAGCTGCCGCTCGGGCGGGTACGACTGCGCGCCGGTTGCGGCCGCGTTGCGCGTGATGAAGTCTTGCAGGTTGCCGCGCTGGTGTCGGGAACCGGTGTCAGCCAGGCGAGAAGATGGATGCGGCGCAGCACGCAGCGCGAGGGCGAACGACGGACGCACGGGGTAGAAAGGGAGGAAGACCCAGACGATCTTGCCCTCGCCCGACTCGTCCTGCACGACGGCCGAGTCGAGCACTGTCTCGCGGTGCAGAATCAGCTTCCAGGATCAGGCCAGGGTAGCAGTAGGCGCCTCGGAACGCACCGCGGATGATGTTCGGGCTCTTGAAGCGGCGCGTTGCCTCGACCTCAGCGAGAGCGACCCGCACCTGATCCGCCGTCGTGCATCGGATCTTTTTGACGGCGAACTCGCGGCCGGACGAGGCGTCACGGACGAGGTAGACGAACGAGAAGCCGCCCTCGCCGAGCAGGCGGACGAGCTCGTATGTCCGGCCGTTGATCTGATGCGCAGGGGAGGAGGGACGATGAACATCTCGTCGTCAGGTGCCGAGCATGAGCACACACACACACACCTTGAGCTCAGAACTGGGCTTGCAGATGACGGCGGAGAGCGTGCTGGCAAAGTCGGTTACGTAGAACTGATGCGATGCGAGGAGGACAGAGGGTCAAAGTCGAGTCGACAACCTCATGGGCGAGCTCGGGCGAAGGAAGGCGCGGTAAACGCACCTTTGCGCGGTCGAGAAAGATGGCGACCGAGTCACCCATGGCGAGCGGATGCGAGGTTGGGGCGGAGCGTGAGCGGCGGCAGGCCAGGTGGGATATCTGGGGGGGTCAAGTACAGGCGGAAGGATGGGCGTCGGCAGGGGCTGACGGCGTCACGACGGCCATCTCCTTGCTCCTCCTCCAGCCCATATACTCGCCGACGACAGGCAGACCGGCCGCCCCTTCTCCCTGTCCTGCACGTCCCCTCTCCGCTACAAGCACCGACGATGGCCGGCCTCGAGCTCGAGGCGTCCATGGACCTCACCCGCCGCCTGGCACCCGCAGCCATCGAGCGCACGCTCGACGCCCTCTGTGCGCTCGCTGCCTGATCCCCTCGGACGCGCTGTCCCTGGCTTGGTCTGACGCCCTCCGCGTGCTCGGCTGCAGGCGCCCTCGTCCCGGACGTGGCGGACGACCTGCTCGGCTCCGTCGACCAGCCGCTCAAGATCCTCAAGGACGACGGTCAGCACGCTGCGGTCCTTGACGCTGGTCGACACCGGCGCTCAGACTGACCTCTTCGCTCTCTTCCCTCGGCCTGGTGGCTCGTGCTCGAGTAGGCGCGGACCGCAACTATCTCGCCTGCGACTACAACCGCGACCAGACGCCCGAGGGCCAGGACGCCTACAGGTACCGTCCCCCCTTCCTCCCTCTGGTCGACCCAACGCGAAGCGCAGCGGGGGAGCTGACCCGCTTCCCCTCCTGCCGCTGACGGCCACCGCCGCTGCCTTGCACACGCGCGCGCACCACCACCACCTCCGCCGCCCGCCCGCCGTTTGGTGCACAGATCGCCCTGGTCAAACGTGTACACGCCGGCGCTCGAGGACGGCCAGTACCCGGAGGACCGGCTGCGCGAGCTCGAGCTCGCGATGAACGCCGGGTTCGACACGTACCGCGAGATGTACGTGCCCCAAGGCCATTGCTTCACGCCGTGCTCTTCGTACCTAGTAGTCTGATGGAACCTATGGCGGCTCGCGGGAGCCAGGTACTTTGAGAGCGGTAGCGTGTCGAGCGTGTACCTGTGGTCGCCGGAGGACGACAAGGACAAGTTCGCAGGCGTCGTGCTGCTCAAGAAGGGTGCGTCCGTCTCTTCTCAACGCTTCTCGTTCAAGACGGCATTCTGCAAGCTTCTGCGTTGAGAGAGGAGCTTGCTTTTGTCACTCAAGAAGAAGCAGCGCTGATGTCTCCGTCCGCCGTCGGCACGCTGCTCGCACAGTCCTCCCCGCCCCGCAGCAAGGGTCGTGGGACAGCATCCACGTGTTCGAAGCGCACGAGCGCGGTCGGACCGCCTCGTACAAGCTCACGTCGACCGTCATGCTCCGCCTTGCCTCCCCCACCTCCGCGGACCCGGCCGGCGGCAGCGCGAGCCAGGGCGAGGTCGAGCTCGCGGGCAGCCTGACGAGGCAGACGGAGCTCGACGGCGCGCCGCTCTCGTACCAAGGCGCGCACGTCGCCAACGTCGGCCGGGCTGTTGAGGACATGGAGATGAAGCTGCGCAACCTCGTCGGCGAGGTGGGTCCTCCACCCCACCCCCCCCACCCCCCACTTCGTTTACTCTCCTCTCCTTTCCCGCTATGTCCCCTCCTTCTTCCCTCCCTTTGCGCCCATTGACCTCACACACGCAGCTGACGGCTCATAACCCCCTCCCCCCCTCCCCCTTGCATCGGACCCCGACAGATCTACTTTGCAAAGTGCGCCGACGTCGTCAACGACGTGCGGTCGTTCGAGGGCCTAGACCGCAGGCGGACCGAGGATGCGCTCCGGCGCGAGCTGGTGCGTCGCCGCGCTTTGGCAACCCGCTCGCTTTCTTCGGGCCTGCGTGCGAAAGAGGGGAGGGGGCTGACGTGCGGCTGGTCGCTCTGCGCAGATGGCCAAGATGAAGCGCTGAGTGGTGGACGACGGACGGCCTGAGGGCCCCCTCGCAAGGGCGTATACCGAATGGCTCATGAGATCACCGCGTGCCCGCAAGCAGGCTGCAGCGCAGCGCAGGCGGGCGAAAGCGAACGGCGCGGGATGGACGATAGTACAGGAAGCGAAGGGCGGGCGGGGGTCGTTGGGAGGATGCGTGCGAGTACAAGGGGAGTAGCTGGGGCAAGGGTCGGCCTGTGCGTACCGTTGCTCAAAACTGTCGGGAGTGGGGAAGAAGGGCTGTCAGCGCCTGAGGTAGGCGGAGGCCCCGATGAGCAGGGACGCACTCGGACTTGGTAGCTGCCTTGCGCTTTTGTAAGGTAGCTGTATGTGACAGGAACGCGCAAGCTCGTCAGCGCCCGGCGGGCAGGGTAAGAGAAGGGGGCAGGCGGAAAAGGGACGACTCACCGGACCCACTTGACCGACTGGTAGTTGCTCTTCTCAAACACCTTGAGGAACCGCACGAGCAGGCCTGACGCGGTGAACATGACGACCGAGAAGTCGATGTTGATCGGCGGACGCGACCACGCTTGCCGGTGCGTCGTCGCCGTCAGCTCGGCGTCGGCCGTCAGGGTCGCCTCTTGCCCGCCTTGCAGTCTCGGGATCCTGCACGCACGAGCGGCCGTCTCACCTCAGCGCGGTCCTTCAGGCGCAAGGGGGGACAGTTTGGAAGGCGGCACGCACTTCCACACGATCACGTTCTCCGCCGGCACATACTTGGCCTTGCCGACGGCGACCTTGCACTCGACGCGCGTCGTGTTGAGCGGCGTCGGGATGCGCAACACGATGCCGTTGGCCGAGAGCTTGTGGTCAAAGTTGGCGCGCAGGTTGATCGTGTACTCGACCCTCGACTTGCCGACCTCGTTGACGATCGGGTGCAGGCGGAACGGCAGGTTGATGTTGGTCGTCGAGCGGTACCTGCACGCGTTCGTACGAGCGAACGCATCAGCAGACGACAGGGGGGCACAGCAAGTAAAGGCGGTGTTCTGCGCACCGCATGAGCTCAAACTCGCCGTCTGGCGGGATGAACGAGATGGACCGGTCCGAGTCGAACTTGCCGAGCCGGACGCACTGGTGGAACTGGCAGTCGTCGAGCTCGACCGCGTCGACCGACTTTGAGCGGTCGCTGCGGCGGGGGGATGAACGGACAGAGAGGAGGTTCAGCTTCGTACCGGGCTACGAAGGACAGAGGGAAGGGCCGCACGCCTTCTCCAGCACGAGCTTGTCGTTCAGGCCGAACTTGCACTCGGGCGTGCCGGATAGGTACGCCCGCATCAACACCTGCCCATCAACGTCGGCCCTCAGCACCGTCCCTGCGCAACCATAAGTTCCATCGTCAGCCTCTCCTTGGCAGGGACACCACAGGCAGGCGCGAAGAGAGGGCGCACCGGTCGAGCTCATGAGCAGGTTGACCGTCTCGATGACGTCGACGAACGCCTCGTTCTTGCGGTACTTGACGTCCGCCCGCCGCCAGGACGTGTTGCCCGTCGCCTGGATCGTGATCTTGGACGAGTCCTCGCGCTGGCGAACCGGAAGTCGGAGGGGGGATCGAACGCGAGCGCGCTGTCAGTAGCCGACGCGGCGAACTGCGCGTGGGGGGGGGGGGGGGGGGGGGGGAAAACAAAAAATAGCGGCGACTAATTAACCGCCGCGAGTAAGTTAATTTTTATTGTTGTTTAT